>PKML01051522.1:958658-1009989 GCA_002933935.1 Eutrema yunnanense
GGGCATATGGTCTGTTACAAAGTTTTAGAAATACATTTAGAAGTACAACACACATGCTAATTTGATCATTGAAGAAGATGATGAAGATTTTTCTCTCTTTGTACTTTTTTTTGTCTCTCAATATCAAGACAAATCTATTTTTTGCATCATATGTTTGTATTTCTTTTTTGTTTTTGGAATTTAGATGTTAATTTGAACTTAATTTCCTAATATTTTGTCACTTTGATAATCAAAAAAACTTATTTCATACTTGTTTTGATTCATATATTCATAACTTATAACTTATATACATATAAACTTTAAAATTAAAAAAAAAATGTTCAAAATTAATCGCTGATTAATCACCGATTAATCACCGCTTTTTGGCTTAGGCGCAAATCGGTGCCCGACCGCCTGCCTAGCGCCTAACACCTTTTCGAACATTGGTATCAAGCTATATGGATCCATGGCTCATTTTATTCAATTTAATAATCCATCACGATTCTTTATATATATTCTAGTTCTGTTTCTCGGTTGGTCTTATACACACCGTAACTATGTTCCATTCTTTTTTTGTTTTTTTATGGTTATCTTGTAATTTTTATTGAAATTATAAGCATGATGTTACACAAAATCGACAAAAATCTAAATTTTTTTGGAGACAAAATCGACGATTTACAAGATAATCTTGGAGTCCAAACCCGAAAAAGCGATACGAAATTAATATCTACCCGAACGTAACGACATTCTATTTTTTATTTGTTTTCTATATATGTAAAAAAAAGTTTCGTTAATTGATTAATTAGATATTATAAAATATTTAATTACATCCGAACTCACAAAGCCGAGACCAGAAATATTGTAAAGAGAATATTACACTCAAATGCACTTTTCAAACTCATATTACATTAATAGACATTTTTAACTATTATGGCACTTTTTACTGTTCATTCTAAAATTGCCCCCACCCTCGTGTACACGAGAACGGTGGATGCACCGGCGTGGACACAGTAAAAAATAAAAATATTGAGTAAAATAGTTATTATCTCCCATCTTATTTGTTTTCTAATTTTGTATAATGTGAAAGACATAAAATAATTTTTTTATTGCAATGAATTATAATTCTATTTTTCCTTCATTTTAAGACTTATTTTACTATAGTTTAGGTGTCAAAATCTAAAAAAATAAAAATCTATTCATGCGAAAAAGAGATCCATCTAGATGGTAAGCCGTAGACGATGTAATATGGACATATCGACGTGGACATGATCACGCGGATAGTTTTTTTTATTGACATATGAGTTTGGTACACAACACAGAAACATGTCTACCGTACTGATTATTCGTAATGTGTACCAAATTTAATCGACAATTGTGTAAAAAATTTATCCACGTCGATATCTCAATGAAAAAACTATCCACGCAATCATTCCACAACGATATGTCCATATTACATCGTCCACAGCTCATTATCCAGATTGATCTTTTTTCGCGTAAGTATAATTTTTTTTTTTTTTAGATTTTGACACCTAAACTATATTAAAATGGGTCTTAAAGTGTAGAAAAAATATAATTATAATTCATTGTAAGAAAAAAAATTCAATTATCTATTTCACATTATATAAAATTAGAAAACAAATCAGATAGAAGATAATAATTACTTTACTCAATTTTTTTTTATTTTTAGTGTGTCTACGCCATTGCATCTACTATTTTCGTGTACATACCGAAGTATTTTCGGATTTAATGAAAATGAACAATTAAAAACTGTTTTAATAGTTAGAAATACCTATTTTATAATATAAAGTCTGAAAAGTGCTTACAGATGTAAATCACTATATTGTAAAATATTTTCTTAGCTTTGTTTTAAAATTATAGTATATTTTTATGTCAGTTTTTTTCCAACAATATATATATGTCGCTGTCTACATGTCGTCGATTCGTTATCGATACTGTGATATCAAGAAAGATGAAACAGCCTGGAAAATGCAGTGAAAGGAAGAGAGTAAAAACAAGAAAAGACGACTGTAACGTTAAGCGACAAGAGACTGATTGAAGAAGTCACAAAGGTCAATTCTGAGTTTTTTTGAAAATATTTTTAGGTTCATTAATTGGTTCTTTAATTTTTCTATTAACCTACTTAAGTTGAGAGCCACATACAAAAAGAATATATAAAAGTGAAAGATTCTGCAGCATATATTAATTGATTTGGTAATTATAGCCAATAAAAACAAAATGGCAATTCAAAATCCAAATCTTTTGACTTCTTTCGACTGCCATATCGACCATGTTTCTTTTGGTATAATATATATTTGGGTAAACGATCTATTTCCCCCTCGGATGTTTCATGTAATAACAAATCCTCCTGAAATCGGAATCTAGTTCTATTTCTACACAATTAGAAAATTCGAATCCTATTTCCCCACAAAATCAAAGTTAAAAATCTGTCCCCACAAATGTCGGTTTTATCGGTTTGATGTCGGTTTTGAACGATTTGTAACCTAAACTTTAAACCAACCCCGAAACGAAACCAATTTAGAAAACCTGACCCGACCTAGAATATAACCCGACCCGACCAGACCTGACCCAGAAAAAAAAAATTTTTAAAAAAACAAATGTCGGTTTTATCATCGATTTCCCTCACCCTAAATCCCGATTTCTTCTTCTTCTTCTCCATCGATTTCTTCTTCTTCTCTATCTACTTCGATGGATTTCTTCTTCTTCTCCATCGATTTCTCCATCGCCGGAAGTATCTGTGACTTCTTCGTCTCCTGCTTCATCGGAGTTGCCATCGTCGATCCTCAGACCACGGCGGCGGTAGTTGATCGGAGAAGAAGAGAAGAAGCGGTGGTGGAGATTTTTTTTTTTTGTATTACCGTACCCAATTGGAATCGGAACGGCGACGCTCAAGTCGCCACCGCCACCTCCAGTCGAAATCGAATTCGAATTCGAATTTGATGTACCCATGAGCTTAGATTCACGGTGGCCATGGAGAATTCTCAAAATTTATGGAAAAAAATGAATCTTGTTAATTGGTTAGAGCCCGTATGATTGGTGAAGAAGAATTTGAGTTTGCTCTCCAATTGATTATGGGAATAATTTGGGTCAAATTGTGGAACTCAATCCATGAATTGATAGGGCTAGGGTTCTAAGAGAATTGGGGATTTTGGGTTTAGTGTCAAGGGGATTTCGTTTCGGGTGGGGATAGAGTAATCGGGTTTTTGATTTTGGGTAATCGGGTTTAATGGGTTGAAATCAGGTTTAATCAGGTTAATTTTGGTTTCAATTTGGTTAACAATTAATTGGTTCACAGTAACCGACTTTAATCGTGGTATGTGGGGAAATAGATTTCGAACTTTGATTGAATAGATTTTAAACTTTGTTTTGGTGGGGAAATAAATTTTAAACTTTGATTCGGTGTAGAAATAGAACTAGTCTTCGATTTCAGGGGAATCTGTTATTATATGAAACATCCGAGGGGAAAATAGATCGTTTACCCTATATATTTAATTCCTCTAGGTGATTTATTTTTTCTTTTGGTATAATATTTATTTAGATTCTTCCCTCATGGTATTAGTTAGCATGACTGCAAATATCTCTTAGGCTAAGAGGTCATTTCTATTCGATTAAGACCACTACGTATTATGCAACTAAGAGTTTAAAATGTGATTTACATTAAAAGAAGTAGCTTATAACTATCAAAAAAGCATTTTCCTGGAACATGGGCTTGGTCCAGCTAAAAGTGCAAGAAACCTAAGAAGAGGATTAGGTCATTATACAGACATGCGACATTGTAAGAAATCCATCGGCACAAGATGTCTTAATCGAATAAAAGGATTGGAGGAAAAGCTTACCCTCGTATTTGTTGATGCAAAAACATCAACAATCGAATATTTTTAGTTTAGATTGGTTTAAGGATCGGATTCGTTTTTAGTAACAAAAGATCGAAAGTTTGGATATGCGGATAAGAATTTTTTTTGGGTAAAAATGTTAAGATTATATTACCGATTTTGGATTATCGTTTTTTGACAGAATTACAAGGGAAAACAAAAAACGGAAAATACCAAAAACAACTGAAACAAACTTAAAAAAACGGAAACCACATGTTAAACTAGGAAGGCCACCTACCAAAACTACCTAAGACGAAACCAACCAACAGAGGGGTCGCGCGAGGAGCAAACTGCGGAAAGAGGTCGCTTTAATACCTAAAACGTCGATAATGTTGCCACGAGCTCCGTGTTTCCGGCCCATCCTCAAAACCTAAGAAACATGGTGCCTACAGCTTCACCACGAGATCAGAAGACCCCCTTTGAGACTAACTAGCAAACTGCGGATCTCAAAAACACTGGCGGATAGAAATCGGCGTATCCCACACTCGAGAACTAAAAATAGTGTACTAGAAAAACCTCTTAGAAGTCGAAACCACCAAATACCTCTCGCGAGCCAAAGTCCACAAGGGACCGGAGCAAAAAGGCCTCATCCCGAGCCTTGCCAACTATACAACAAACCTAACCTCCTTGAAAGCCGAAATAGGAGCCTGAAGCCAACTATACAATATAACTTATGATTTTGCTAAGATAATAATATGGTTGAGTGATTTAACAGAACTCTAAATATAATGGAATCTTTGTAGTTTTGAAGATTTAATAGTTGGAATTATGAAAGGAAAATGAACATATCTTCACAATAGTTTTTCAAAAACGAAGAAGCTCTACACATAAGTCTCAACAATGGGTTTACAAACAATATATATTTCTTTTTTTAAATAAAAATATTTCCTTTTATTTAAACAATCAATTTGTATTTAATATTTTTTTATTATATATTAAAGTTGATTTTTTTTTTTTTTAAATAAGCTAATTAATTAATTATTTTTTGTAGTTATTATACTTAAAGTAAAATAAAATGCATTAAGGGTAATATAGAAACCATGTCTTTCAAAATCTTGAAAAATCTGAGTAAGGAATGGAATAAATTATCGATTGAAATAAATTGACCTAACCGCTCTGAGGCGATCCTGAGGGAGAAACTTTTTTTTTTTGCTTCCTCCTCACATTTTCGCCTCCGGTGGCCATGGAGTCTCCGCCTCCGACAACGGAACGTATCACCCCCTCCCTCTTCCATCCAAAACAGCCACATGCCGTCATCTCCGCTCAATCAATTCGTCTCTTGGTGCTCTATGCTTCGTGGTCCCTCGAAGAACAAAAAAACTTTCAGCCCTACCTTTGAAACCATCGATGGGAAAACTTTTGGTCCAATCCCTGCAGAAGTGTTGGAATATGTAAAACCTCTATGACAGAGCTTTGGCTTAGGTAATTTCATAGGTGGTTCACCGCACATTGGAAAGGTCCATGCTATCGTCAATAAGTTTTGGCGAACTAGTGACCAGATCTCGAAAATTGATGTCCAGATCCTAAGCAAAACAACTGTTCTCTTCAAAATTGATAGTGATTCTATGCGTAAGCAAGTTCTCAACAAGCGGTTATGGCATTTGGCTGATGTTCACCTGGTTGTTCAATAGTGGAGGCCGGAAACTGCTAGCAAAACACCAGATCTGCCATCTCTCCCCATGTGGATTGATTTCTCTTCGGTCCCAATGTATCTTTATTCCGACAAGGGACTTAGTTTCATCGCCAGCTTCATAGGTAACCCCATCAAGCTGCATCCAAACACTGAGAGATATCTAAGGTTGGATACAACCAGGGTTTTGAATGAAGTGAACCTGGAAAATGAGCTTCCGTCAATGCTCCTCCTCCATGAAGCTTTGGGAAAACTTTTTGAGGTTAAGGTTCATTTTCCATGGATTCCTTCTCGTTGTCAGAACTGTAACCATTGGGGACATGCCTCTGATGACTGTAGTAGAATACATGTAGTTGCAGATGGTGCAAAAATCCAAGAAAAGAAAGTTTTAGAAACATATTCCCCTGCTGCACATGTTGATACTCTGATAACACATGTTTTGAAAACCCAAATCGATGCTAGAAACAATGCTGACACTGCAAAGGAAGATTCTGCAAAGGAAGATGAATGGACAAAAGTGAAAAAATCGTCACGCCACAATCCATCTAATTCGAAACCATCCGAGCACACTTCTGAGCGCAGTGGCTCTGTATCGCCGTCCCGATACTATGTTCTCGTTGTTGAGGATCGTGAGGAGGGATAATTAGAAAATGCAGAGGACTGTGACTCTGTTCTGTTGACTGATGTGGAAGTGATTCAGAAATTCGAATCCAACAAAGACATCTCTAAGAAGAAAAGTTTGAACAATCGCTTGAAGAAAAATCAGGCAAAACCAATTACCAGCCGTCGAGAGCTCGATATTCCGCCAATATCTTCCACAAATGGAAACAAAGCTTCCACCTGGAAACAATGACATCATTTTTTTGTTTGGAACGTGCGGGGGTTCAATCAGCCTCACAAACACACTGCGGTCTGTAACTGGCTGCAAACCGCAAAGATTTCTTTTGGTTGTTTAGTCGAAACGCGTGTCCAAGAGACACTCTCAGCTTCTATAATTCAGTCCACATTTCCGGGCTGGTCACCTGTCACAAACTATGACTACCATCGACTAGGCCGCATTTGGGTATGTTGGTCTGATTTGGTTGAAGTTAACGTATTGCACAAGGAATCACAACAAATCTCGTGCTGGATACGAGTCAAAAGTACGAGAGAAGTCATTCTCAACACTTTTGTCTATGCCTCAAATTTCGTTCATGACATACATCATTTGTGGAACTCTCTTGCATCAATTCAACAAACCTTCGTCTCCAATACAACTCCATGGATTGTATTAGGAGATTTTAATGAAATTCTTTCTGGGGCCGAGCATTCCCGAGTGGAAAACTATGGGTTGGATCGAGCAAATGTTCAAGAATTTCATAATGTGGTCTCTCACTGCGGGCTTCCGGACTTAGCTCACACTGGGTCGCTATACACTTGCAGAAACCACCAGGACATGAATCCCATCGGAAAAACTGGATAGAGCTTTTATTAATGGAGAATGGCTCACAGCATTCCCTCAGTCTTTTGCTTCCTCTGAAGCAGGAGGAATCTCTAACCACTCGAGATGCTTGATCAGGCTCTCACCCCTCGTCTCTAGTAATCGAAAGCCGTTCAAGTTTTTCAACTTCCTAAAGGATCACCCTCATTTCCAAGACATGATAACACATGTGTGGAATAAGTCGGCTCCCCTGTTCCACTCTCGGGTAGCTTTATTCATATTTCATGGGAAGCTAAAAAGCTTAAAGCAGTGTATTCGGGAACTGAACATAACTAGATATGGCGACCTTCCTCGACGTGTAAAAGAGGCTTTTGATATGTTCTGCAATCTGCATTAGCAATCCCTCCAAAACCCGACACAACAGACCCTTGCTACAGCCGCAGTAGCCTCAGATGAATGGCATCATTATGCATCTGTGGAGGAGAAATTTTATCAGCAAAAATCACGGATTCAATGGCTGGCTTGTGGAGATCAGAAGACAAAGTTTTATCACCCCGTAGCTCAAGCAAGAGGAGCAAAAAATGCAATCAGATCTATGACTCTAACAACAGGTGAGGTGATTACGGATCTATCGGAGATCAAAATAGAAGCGGCTCACCATTTTAAAGACTTTCTTCAAGCGGACCCTGTTGATCATCAAGAATGCTCTCTGACGTATCTATCGGATCTTCTTGATTTTCGCTGTCCCCATGAAGAATGCGTTAAGCTTACTGCTACAGTAACAACTGAGGAAATTCGACACACTCTGTTCTCTATGCCTAAAGACAAAGCGCCTTGCCCAGATGGATTCTCCCTCGAATTCTATAAATATGCCTAGCCTACGGTGGGATCATATTTTATTGTAGCTGTTCAGTCGTTTTTTCTCAATGGTTTCATGCCGAGTCGCGTTAATGCTACCACACTAGCTCTCATCCCGAAACACATGGATGCCCAAACCATGAAAGATTACCGCCTTATAGCTTGCTGCAACATGCTGTACAAGGTTATCTCAAAGATCTTAGCAAATCGTCTAAAGGCTACTCTCTCAGATTCCATCGAAGCAAATCAAAGCGCATTCGTAAAACGTCGTTTGCTCCTCGAAAAGGTCCTTCTTGCAACGGAAATGGTAAAAGATTACCATAAAGACACGGGTACTCCTAGAAGCGTGATCAAATTCGACATCTCCAAAGCTTTTGATACTGTTAATTGGAACTTCATCACTTCCAATCTAAAAGCAATGGGTTTCCTCGTGCTTTTCATTCACTGGATCAAAGTCTGTATATCCACAGCGTACTTCTATGTCTCCGTTGATGGTGAATTGGAAGGATTTTTTCCGAGCACACAAGGTCTGAGGCAAGGGTGCTCACTTTCTCCAAACCCTGTTCATGATTGTTATAAATGTACTTTCGTGTATGCTTAATCGAGCTGTCGGAGCTGGTGTTGTTGGCTATCATCCGCATTGTAAAGAAGTAAATGTCACACATTTGAGTTTTGCTGATGACCTACTAGTGTTTACTGATGGCACAACATCATGTTTTGTGGGCATTCTACATGTATTCGCTGTATTTGGGAGTATTTCTGGTCTCCGTATCAATCCGGCAAAATAAGCTCTTTATGTCTCAGGTCGAAATCCCACTACTCTTCTTGCGGCTGCAAATTCAGTTGGAATGCCCGTCAGTACGCTGCCTTTTGGCTATTTCGGCCTCCCGCTCACTACTAAAAATAAGACAACTCAAGACTATGCTCCATTGGTGAATAATATTCGCAGCAAGTTACTCTCTTGGACAAGCAAACACTTGTCTTATGCAGGGCGTCTACAGTTAATAAAATCGGTAATAGCAAGCATATCAAAGTTTTGGTACACTGTTTTTTGCCTCTCATCCCGCTGCTTCGATGAAATAGAGAAATTGTGTGGTACCTTTCTATGGCCAGGGTCTCCAATTGCTTCGAATCATGCAAAAGTTGCTGCCCAAAACGCGAAGGTGGGCTTGGAATCAGAAAAATGCGAGATGTATCAAGGGTCTTTGCTTTGAGCCTCATTTGGAAATTATTCTCTTTGTCGGGTTCCCTCTGGGTTTCTTGGACTCGCCAAAACCTCATGCGTAGTCACTCAAATTGGAATGCCCCAAACACAAATATCGGCTCATGGGTTTGGCGTAAGCTGTTGAAAATCCGCTATTAAGCCCACGCTTTCATCAAAATGGAAATTAACAATGGATAGAGCGCCTCTTTTGGTTCGATAACTGGATGCCTATTGGTCGTATCATTGACATCACGAGAAGTAGTGGTCCGCGTGTGCTCGGTATCCCTCTAACTGCAACTGTCTCTGATGCTGCCTCTCCCACGGGATGGAAAATCCAGAGACGTTGAAGCCGACAGTTACAACTAGTTGAGCAAATCCTATCTTCTCCTCCACCTCAGGATTCTTTGGGTTCTGAAGTATATCTATGGCGACATGGACAAGACTTTTATCGATCTAGCTTCTCATTTCACGCAACCTGGGAGCAGATTAAAGAAGAGTGAATTTCAGTGGCTTGGTGATATGCTCAAATTAATACCCTAAAAGTACTAAGCAATTGTTGAAGCAATAGTATGGGTCGAACACAAGGACTCACAGAAACACACAATAGATTATATGGGAGAGAATTAAGCTAAGCAATCAATGGTATTGAAAACATGACTTAAATTAAAAAGGTTGTAAATTCAATTGGGAGAAAGCTAGGTTCAGGGTATTTCTTAGGAAATCAATGAATTCATATAAACTAACTAACATGATTCAGATTTAGCGCGGTTCGTGAACTCAAATCACTAAGGTATAATTAACAAACTCTCGTTGCGAAAACTATCTAAATCTAGATCTTAGGAATTCTAAATCTCTTTGCGAATCCTAAAGTCTAAATCAGCTTTTAGATCAAGTTTGATTTGTTCACAAAACAACTAAACCAAATTCCTTTGCGAATAGTTATTTTGCTCACCTTAGGTTCTATCAGGTAATTAATAGCAATCTCGTGCCTAATCAATTATCCTAAGATCTAAGTTCTAGATTCGTCAACCTAGAATTAGCTTTGAACACAACCTAAGGTGAAGAACTAATTCAGATGGTGAATCCTAATCAACTAATCAATCTAGCATTCAGAGAAAACTCTTATGAGAACCCTGAACCTAAAGTGGATCTACTCAGACATGGAGAATGAAAACAACATGATTGAATAGATCATCAAAGAAAACAATAGAAAACAGGAGTTCAGAGTTGTCTCTCCAAAAACCAAAGTAGAATCAAGAGTAATGAAAGCGTAGCCACCAAAGTGGCTGAAAAACCTAATTATAAAGCTAAAACACGTTTTGGGGCTTCTGGTAATTATTAAAGTCTTCTGGACCAAGTTGCAGATTCTTTAAACTTGTAAAATCACGTTTTTTCCCGTCTGCAATTGGTGTCGGTCGATACTAGACTAGTGTCGGTCGACACCAGTACATTGTGCTCGCCAGACTGGACTGTCTTCACGAAAACTGGCATAACGTTCGATCGCACCGTTGGAATGGCCTCAAACCACTTGCAAATGAAAGTAATCCATTGATATGTCTTGTGTCCAAATTTGAGCTCAATCCATCGGTGGGAAGTTCTTCAACGAATGCCAAACTTCTGACGTCTCTGCATCTCCATATGCTCCAAAATGCTTCAATATCTCCAATTAAGCTCAAAACGTACCTAAACATGTAAAAGACTCGAAAAAACTCCAAAATACTAGAAAGACTCCATAAATATGACCTATATCATGGTCTAAAAGGGGTAAAAACCATGATATATCAACTCCCCCAGACTTAGCCTTTGCTTGCCCTCAAGCAAATAGAGCACTGAACCAGAGAAAGAGGTTTGAAAACATAGAGACTCACCTGTTCTTGAAACGTTGCAATGACCCTTTTCCAAAGCACCCAAATGTCACCTAACCAACTTTTTGATCTAACCACCATGTACTTCTCCGTAGACATTCGCAACTTCCCAGACTACACACATTATTTCACAGCATCGTTCAATCAAGACATCCTCGCCAGTTTCCTTGCTGTGGTTAATATCAAGAACCTTCTAGATTCTTTCCCATACAATATCATGACAATGAACCACCCTTTTTCACAATTTCTGGTATTATTTCTCTCCCCAAGACTTATTTCTTATTATGTTCTTTCTTTTGTTTTTAGCTTTGCATATACACATCAAGGTATGAGACGCGAGTATTGATGGTGTTAGCCACCGAATCCCCGGTTCTTCCCTTTCAAAGTATCAAAGGCGTAGGCGAATAATGGCATCATAGGAAAATCCTAGCCTCGCTTCCAATCCTTTGTGTGATCATTTCCTCTGAAGTAGAATAATGGGATCGTTGGAAATTTTCCTAACCCTCTACTCAGAAGAAAATCATTTCATCTTTTAATGCATCTTATTTATTAACTTGTAACAGGGAGAGAAATACTATTATTCTAAAACACATGGGTTCCTTTGTCAGATACGAATGATGAATCAAGCTCTATGGATACTAACCACGTTGATGAAGTGCAAAAGTTTGGCTCAGGCTTTAAAGAACTTTGCTGGAAACATGAGTGTCTTCTAGTTAACTGGTCAGTCTTTGGATTTTTCATTAGTCGATCTAGAACTGATTTTGTCACAATGGTCACTTATAAGCAAGGTCAAATCAATAGATTCTAGAAAAAGATCACAGTCTCCAACAGATTTTGACTCAATAAAATAACGAATGACTCAAAAACGACTGACTCTAAGAAAAACAAAAACAAAGTCAGCGACTACCTCCCCCAGACTTGAACAACACTGTCCCCAATGTTATCTAGCCTAAGGTTGGTGAAAGAAAACAAATGAACCAAGTGGATTGTGAAAATTGAAAATCTTACCTGTGAAGGTGATGGGTGTCGATCGATACAAACTGGTATCGAGCGATACCTGTCGTATGTCGACACACTGATTTCAAATCAGTGGCATCGAGTTGCTTAACCTAGGGAAAGTGATCCAAAGTGTTAGAAGTTAGCACTGCTAGGAACACTCAAAAACAAGTTAATAGCAACAAAATAATCAAGCATAAATCCATGAGTTCAAATGCAAAAATAAAGCTGACATAGGTTCAAAAGAAACGAAAAATAAAAAGAAAAATAAAAGACTTATGTACAGACTCACCAGTGGATTGTCTCCCACCAAGCGCTCGTTTAATGTCATTAGCTTGACTGTACCGCCGTTTAGGCAGTGGGTGCATCATCCAGAGGCATTATGTGTCCTTCTGGAATCTCGGCTTTCGCCCAATAGTGCTTCACCCTTTGTCCATTTACAGTGAACTCCCCTCCTGAAGGATTAACCAGGACAATCGCACCATGTGGTCTAACTTCCTTAACTGTGAAAGGACCTGACCAACGAGAACGCAGTTTACCAGGAAACAATTGCAAACGAGAGTTATACAGAAGTACCTGATCATTTGGTTCAAAGTGTCTGGAGATGATCTTCTTGTCATGGTATGCATTAGTCCTCTCCTTGTACATCTTCGAGTTCTCATAGGCAAGATGCCTAATCTCATCGAGCTCATTCAACTTGATCAATCGTTTCTCAGCAGCAGATTTGATGTCAAAATTCATCAGCTTTGTAACCCATGCTGCTTTATGCTCGATCTCCACTGGAAGATGGCATGCTTTTCCATACAGCAAGTGAAACGGTGTAGTCCCAAGTGGCGTCTTGAAAGCAGTCCTGTAAGACCAGAGTGCGTCATCCAGCTTCACAGACCAATCCTTCCTGGTAACATTCACCGTCTTCTCCAGAATCTCTTTGATCTGTCTGTTGGAGACCTCAACTTGTCCACTGGTCTGAGGATGATAAGGAGTAGCAACGCGATGGTTCACACCATACTTCTTCAGCAACCTCTCAAAAATTTTGTTGATAAAGTTAGAGCCACCATCACTTATCACAATTCGAGGTACTCCAAATCTAGGAAAAATGATGGTCTTAAACAGCTTAATAACCACCGAAGAATCATTGGTTCTGCTAGCAATGGCTTCAACCCACTTAGACACATAATCTACAGCAACCAAGATGTATTTGTGTCCATATGACGAAGGAAAGGGACCCATAAAATCAATTTCCCAACAATCGAAAATCTCAACCTCAAGGATGAAGTTATGTGACATCTCATGTCTCTTACTGATTTTCCCTCTCCTCTGACAGGCATCGCACTGTGAAACGAAAACATGAGCATCCTTGAACATAGTAGGCCACCAGAAGCCTGCTTGAAGAACCTTGGACATTGTCTTGAAAGTGGCAAAGTGTCCAGCATAGTTGGATCCATGGCAATGAAACAACACATTAGACACCTCTGATTCAGCAATGCACCTTCTGTAGACACCATCAAAACAGTGCTTGTACAGGTAAGGTTCATCCCAAAAGTATCGCCTTACGTCTCGCAAGAACTTCTTCTTGTGATAGTTCTTGAGGTGCTTTGGTTCTGCATCTGCAGCGAGGTAGTTGGCGATATCAGCATACCATGGTTGATCATAATCGGCCGCAGCTACGAGATACTCCTCTGAAACGCCAAGGTATTCAACAGTCAGAACCGGGTCAGAAATCGCCGAGTATCGACCGACACCATAGGAGTGTCGATCGATACCGAGACCGGCAATTCGTGGGAATTGCTGAGTTTCTGCGAAACCCATCCGAAACTATGTTTCAATGAAGTAAAGGGATTCCTCTGGTAGTTGATCAGCAATAGGGACGTTTGCATCGATCCGAATCCTCGAGAGGTGGTCAGCAACTCCGTTTTCTATTCCCTTCTTGTCCTTAACCTCGATGTCGAAACCCTGTAGCAAAAGGACCCAGCGACAAAGGCGAGGCTTGAGATCCTTGTTCTACATCAGATACTTGAGAGCAGCATGATCAGTATGAATAATCACTTTGCTCCCAATCAAGTAGGATCAAAATTTCTCAAAGGCGAAAACGACTGCAATTAGTTCCTTCTCCGTGTTGCTGTAGTTCCTCTGAGCATCATCCAATGTCCTGGTGGCATAGTAGATGACGTGCAACTTCTTATCCTTTCTCTGACGCAGAACAGATCCAACAGCAAAGTCACTAGCGTCGCACATGATCTCAAAAGGCAA
This sequence comes from Eutrema yunnanense, assembly GCA_002933935.1. Classification (NCBI taxonomy): domain Eukaryota; kingdom Viridiplantae; phylum Streptophyta; class Magnoliopsida; order Brassicales; family Brassicaceae; genus Eutrema; species Eutrema yunnanense. The sequence continues at coordinate 972,751 of PKML01051522.1, forward strand.
AGTCCAATCAGGAGGTTGCATAATAGGATCACTTACCAAAGCTTTCTTAATCTCCTTAAAGGCTGCAAGACAGTCAGGTGTGAAATCAAATTTGACCTCCTTGCATAATAAGGCAGTGAGTGGGCGTGCTATCTTGGAGAAATCTTTGATAAACCTCCTGTAAAACCCAGCATGACCAAGGAAACTTCGAATATCCTTCACAGAATTTGGTGGTTGGAGACTTGTCATAACCTGAATTTTGGCCTTGTCAACTTCGATCCCAGCCTCAAAAACCTTGTGCCCAAGCACGATGTCATCCTGAACCATAAAGTGACACTTTTCCCAATTAAGGACCAAGTGTTTCTCTTCACACCTCTGGAGCACCTTGCACAGATTATCCAAACAGTCCTTGAACGATGGTTCGTATACTGAAAAATCATCCATGAATACCTCCATAAAGTGAAGATAGACATCATGCACCTCTGAAAAGTGGCTGGAGCGTTACACAATCCAAATGGCATTCTCCTGTATGCGAATGTGCTATAGGGACATGTGAAAGTCGTCTTCCCTTGGTCATCTGGATATATAGGAATCTCGAAGAAACCTGAATATCCATCAAGAAAACAGTAGTAGGGATGACTAGCCAACCTCTCCAACATCTGGTCAATGAATGGCAAAGGAAAATGATATTTCCGTGTAGCTGCATTCAACTTCCTGTAGTCAATGCACATTTGCTGTCCATTGATAGTTCTAGTAGAAATCATCTCATCCTTTTCATTCTTCACCACGGTTATCCCTCCTTTCTTAGGAACAACGTGCACTGGGCTGACCCAAGAGCTGTCCGAAATAACATAAATGACACCAGCTTTCAAAAGCTTTATCACTTCCTTTTTGACAACTTCCATCAGATTCAGATTCAGTCTCATTTGATGCTCAATTGAGGTCTTTGACTCGTCCTCAAGGTGAATCCTATGCATGCACAGGTCCGGTGATATACCTAAAATGTCATCAAGGGAATAGCCAAGAGCTTTGCGATACTTGCGCAGCTTGCTCAGCAGTAAGACAATCTTTTTGTTATTCAAAGAAGCATTAACAATCATTGGGTATGTAGAATTATGACCAAGAAAACTATACCTAAGATTTGGTGGGAGTGGCTTTAGTTCAACCTTAGGAGCATTCTCTGCATTCCAATCTCCAAGCCCAGCAGCTTGCATAGAATTCTCGGCCAACTCTCCTTCTAGTCGCAGGGTATCAACCGATACTGGGAGAGTATCGATCGATACCGTTGATGTTGAATCGAGCATCTTCGAGTATCCAACTGTATCATCACACGAATGACCCTCTGAAGTGGCTGAACAGACCAATGCTCTCTCTAATGGGTCCTCAGGATGTATCCCCAGGAAGTACTCTTCAGCTATGTCACTGAAGGTGTCGACAAAGAAAGTCTGCCCATCAATGGTTGGTCTCTTCATCATCTTGTCCATATTGAAACTCATGACCAAATCACCAATGTTGAGAGCGATCTTCCCGTTTTTGCAATCAATCAGAGCACCAGCTGTTGCAAGGAATGGTCTGCCTAGGATAAGAGGATCCTTAGGCTCAGCGTCGTACTCCAGGACGATGAAATCAGTTGGAATCAATCAATTTCCAATCTTAATCGGGACATCTTCGAGTAACCCCTCTGGAAGTCTAACAGAACGATCAACAAATATCAGGGAAATCCTCGTGGTCGTGAAGTCTGTCATCCCCATCCTTTTGGCAACTGAGTATGGCATGATGTTGACACTTGAGCCTAAGTCACAAAGAGAACGCTCAAATATGTCTGTGAATATCGTACAATCCAACACAAAACTCCATGGGTCTGACAGCTTCTTTGGGATCCTGTTGGTCAGGATTGCACTGCACTCGTGAGTAATCATCAAGCATCCGTCTTCAAGATTCACATTGCTGGACACCATCTTCTTGACGTATCTTCTGAAAGCTGGAGAAGTCTTGATAGCATCAATGAAAGGAAGCTCCACAATCAACTTATCCATAATCGCCTTGCATCTAGAGTCTTCTACCTCCTTCTTAGTCTTCCCAGAAGCCCTGGGGTAAAGTATCCTTGGTGTGTAAACTCTTTCTGCAACTATTTTGGGTACTTCCTTCGAGACCTTAGGAGTTGAGTCGACTGCGGGATTAGTATCGACCGATACCGGAGTGGTATCGATCGATACATGCGGTTTTGATTTGCCCGGTGAAAGTATTTTGATAGGTGTCAATCGATGCTGGCTAGTGTCGATCGATACTGGGGCGATTTCGGTGTCCTCATCGTCAAGATCGACAAAAATATCCGCAGCTTGGGCAATTTTTGCTCCTGGAGTGACTTTTTTCCACTCCTCAAGGTGATTGCATTGATATGAGCCCTTGAGTTCTCTAATTTCCCTGGAAGAAAACCTTCCTGCCTTTTCACATCCTCTGAAGTTTGAGCTATCTGAAGTTCCAGCTTCTTCTGCTGAATATCAATAGCGTCGATCCTTCCACTCAGATCATTGTATAGAACATCAATCTTCCCATTGAAATCTACAATGAGCTTCTGCTTTCCTTGAAGAAGTTGTTCAAACATAGACTCGATCTTTCTATATGGAAGCTTAGCAGGTACATGTTGATAGGATGAATTTCCATAGTTCCTGGTGTACCCACTGTTCTGAGATGATCTCTGACCAAACTAATTTGAACCTCCTTGCTGGGAGTTGTTGTTGAAGTTTCGGTTGATGTTGAATTGATTCCTCTGGCCCTGAAAACAAGAACCACCAATGTAGTTGACATCCTCGTTGAACACCTCAACATCTTCAGCAAAGTGAACAGCCTTTTGTGTCTTGCCCATCAGAAGACTGTGTATAGAATCCAACTTAGCTTGAAAACCAGCAATCTGTGAGCCATCCATGTTACCAGCTAACTTCTTCCTCTCATAATCAGCATTCTTGGTGCTATTTCTAGACGCCAAGTTCTCAATCAGGTCATAGGCTTCATCAGGATACCTGGTGTTGAAGTTTACATTGCTCGAAGCATCCAAAGTCATCTGATACCTCCAATCAAGTCCTCTGAAAAAGAAACCCATCAACTGAACATCAGAGTATCCATGATGTGGACAATCTCTCTGATACGACTTGAATCACGTCCAAGCAGCCTTGAACGCCTCAGTAGGTCCTTGAGAAAACTGGGAGATCTTGTTCCTCAGATCCTCGGAGCTTGCATCATCATAAAAGTTGGTCAGGAAAACGGTCTTAATCTCCTCCCAGGTAGTCAGCGATCCAGGAGGCAACTGCTTCAGCCAGTAAGTTGCTTCCCCACCAAGAGAATATGGGAAAAGCTTGTAGAAAAGATAGTCGTAGGACACTCCCTTGCTTTTGATGCTTGTGACCAAATCCTCGAACCTCTCAATATGATCCATGGGATGCTCGCTGGAAAGACCATGAAAAGGGTGCTGTCCCACAAGAGTGTAGTATGCGGGTTTCAGCTCAAAGTCATTCCTCGGAAAAGCATGAGGACGAATCGCAGATCGGTTTGAGTAAAACTGGTCAGGTCTGTTGCACTCACCAATCGTTCTACCACGATTAACCACAGCATTCCCAGCATCCACTGCATTCGCGTTCCCAGCGACATTCCCAGCAGCATTCCCAGCGACATTCCCAGCAGCATTCCCATCGACAAAAGGAGCAGGTGGAATGATGTTCCCCTCTCCATCCAGACGTTGTCCTCTCTCATTGCACAACCGACCCTCTAGGTCCCTGTAAGCACCAGCCTCATCTCGAACCAACTATACTTGATTGTTGTTCATCCTTGCTGGTTTCTTTGCTTTTCTGTTTGTGTGTTCCACAAGTGCTAGCTGCTCCAATGACAGTTCAACTAGCTGCGTGCTCTTGCTCTTTCTGGTTTCACGATTAGGCATACACCTGAAAACAAGAGTCAAGAACGTAAGTAACAAAAACGTGATGAGTATCGATCGATACCAAGTGGTGTCGATCGATATCAACAAAAAGAGAACGTCGAGTATCTACCGACACTAGATAGTATCGACCGATACTGACAAACTTAGTCGAAATTCTCAAACGAAATCTAATGGCGAATTGAATCACCGGCAACGGCACCAAATTTGATATGCTCAAATTAATACCCTAAAAGTACTAAGCAGTTGTTGCAGCAATAGTAGGGGTCGAACACAAGGACTCACAGAAACACACAATAGATTATATGGGAGAGAATTAAGTTAAGCAATCAATGGTATTGAAAACATGACTTAAATTAAAAAGGTTGTGAATTCAATTGGGAGAAAGCTAGGTTCATGGTATTTCTCAGGAAATCAATGAATGCAGATAAACTAACTAACATGATTCAGATTTAGCGCGGTTCTTGAACTCAAATCACTAAGGTATAATTAACCAACTCTCGTTGCGAAAACTATTAAATCTAGATCCTAGGAATTCCAAATCTCTTTGCGAATCCTAAAGTCTAAATCAGCTTTTAGATCAAGTTTGATTTGTTCACAAAACAACTAAACCAAATTCCTTTGCGAATAGTTATTTTGCTCACCTTAGGTTCTATCAGGTAATTAATCGCACTCTCGTGCCTAATCAATTATCCTAAGATCTAAGTTCCAAATTCGTCAACCTAGAATTAACTTTGAACACAACCTAAGGCGAATAACTAATTCAGATGGTGAATCCTAATAAACTAATCAATCTAGCATTCAGAGAAAACCCTTATGAGAACCCTGAACCTAAAGTGGATCTACTCAGACATGGAGAATAAAAACAACATTATTGAATAGATCATCAAAGAAAACAATAGAAAACAGGAGTTCAGAGTTGTCTCTCCAAAAACCAAAGTAGAATCAAGAGTAATGAAAGCGTAAAGAAAGCGTAGCCACCAAAGTGGCTGAAAAACCTAATTATAAAGCTAAAACACGTTTTGGGGCTTCTGGTAAGTATTAAAGTCTTCTAGACCAAGTTGCAGAGTCTTTAAACTTGTAAAATCACGTTTTTTCCCGTCTGCAGTTGGTGTCGGTCGATACTAGACTGGTGTCGGTCGACACCAGTACACTGTGCTCGCCAGAATGGACTGCCTTCACGAAAACTGGCATAATTTTCGATCGCACCGTTGGAATGGCCTCAAACCACTTTTAAATGAAAGCTAATCCATTGATATGTCTTGTATCCAAATTCGAGCTCAATCCATCGGTGGGAAGTTCTTCAACGAATGCCAAACGTCTGACGTCTCTGCATGACTCTGCATCTCTATATGCTCCAAAATGCTTCAATATCTCCAATTAAGCTCAAAACGTACCTAAACCTATGAAAGACTCCAAAATACTAGAAAAACTCCATAAATAGGACCTATATCATGGTTTAAAAGGGGTAAAAACCATGATATATCACTTGGTGGAGAACAGTTTGGTTTCCTCAAGCAATTCCGAGATATAGCTTCATTCTTTGGTTTTCTATTCGAAATCTTTTGTCCACCGGTGTTCGTATGAGGAAATGGGGAGCAAGTCAGGTTTGTGTCCTCTGTGGAGAAAAAGATGAATCCCGTGACCATCTCTTCTTTGTGTGCCCATATTCCTTCACCCTCTGGTCTGAAGTAAGCGGGTCTCTTCTCGCAAATCGATTAACTCATGACTGGTCAGATACTCTCTCTGCCAACGCTGCGTTGTCTCACGACCACCTGCGATACACTCTTGCTCGTCTAGATTTCTAAACCACAGTCTATTTTGTTTGGAGAGAAATGAATGATAGAATCCATGGGAAACCTCAACGACCAACACATCGACAAAATAATCAGAAATCGGATTTGCTTCTCTCTGCTACTGGGAGCATCCTCGCCTCCAGCCTCTCTTGCAGCTTTGGTTTGCGCATACACATCCCCCGCTGAGACCAATCGGCAACTCACTCGCTATTTTTTCTCAAAATTGCTTTGTTTTTGTTTCTTTCTCGTGGTTTTTCCTATTGCTCACTTGAGCATTTGTACATAACAATCTTTTTTTTGATGCAATAAATTTAACATTTCATCAAAATAATAATAATAATAATAATATGAGTAAGTTATTTGGCTATTTCAAAAAAATTTAAGGTTATTGTAGCAAATGTCCCTTTATTGTTTTTAATTATATTGGAAAATATTTTTATCACAATATCTTTTAATTCAAAATGAAAATAAATTTACCATTATTATTATTACCTTAATTTTACTTGTTTTTTCTATTACCCTAATAATTGTAAGAATTAGGCAAACCTAAACTTAAAAGACTTCTAGACGGCGATTCTCTATTGCTCCGGCGACTTCTTTTACCGGCGACGAAGTCTTTCGTCGAATTCTTTATTTGGCAACTTCTATTAGCAATTACACATTAAAACACACAATATTTTAATTTCCAATATTTTTAACTTTTGTTTCTATCTTCTCATAACGTGTACTAAGTGTTACATGTGTTTTATATATATACTAGATAAGTACCCGCATATATGCGGGTTTGTAGTTTAATATTTTATAACCCGTGGAAAAATATTAAAAACAAAAAAATAGAAAATAAAATTAGATCACCCGTGAAAATAAATAATACATAAATTTAAAAAATGAAATTTCTGATGAAATAAATATATACCTTTTAATTTTGGTTGTGGTTGTAGATTATAACCTTTTAAGTTTTCTTTTGTTACTTTCCTTTATTATAAGTTTTCTTTAGTTATTCTTATTTTTTCATTTTTTAATAAGATTTCCTTACTTATTCTTGTTTTCTCTTTTTGTAATATTGCATTTTTTTAGTTTCACTTTTTGGTTGTGGTTGTAGATTATAACATTTTAAGTTTTCTTTTGTCACTTTCCTTTATTATAAGTTTTCCATATTTATTCTTGTTTTTTCTTTTTTTTTAAATAAGTTTTCTTTACTTATTCTTGTTTTCTCTTTTTGTAATATTGCATTTTTTTAGTTTAACTTTTTGGTTGTGGTTGTAGATTATAACAGTTTAAGTTTTCTTTTTTAAAATAAGTTTTCTTTACTTATTCTTGTTTTTTCTTTTTGTAATATTGCATTTTTTTGTTTAACTTTTTGGTTGTGGTTGTAGATTATAACATTTTAAGTTTTCTTTTGTCACTTTTCTTTATTATAAGTTTTCCATATTTATTCTTGTTTTTTCTTTTTTTAAATAAGTTTTCTTTACTTATTCTTGTTTTCTCTTTTTGTAATATTACATTTTTTTAGTTTAACTTTTTGTGGTTGGTTGTAGATTATAACATTTTAAGTTTTCTTTTGTCACTTTCCTTTATTATAAGTTTTCCATATTTATTCTTGTTTTTTCCTTTTTTAAATAAGTTTTCTTTACTTATTCTTGTTTTCTTTTTTTGTAATATTGCCTTTTTTAGTTTAACCTTTTTTAATATTTACTTTAATTCATTTTTACTTTTTTAATTAAATTGACACATGTCAAGATCTAAACTAACAACCGTGACAAATGTCACAATCTCGTGAGTTATAATTATCCTACGTGTCGTGCTCACGTTGAAGGATCCTGCTTTATATAATAAGATATAATAATGATTTTGAAAGATTTGTATTTCTCAAAATTTACTTACCATATCTTAGTTTGCTCTTTAAATAGAGGATCTACTTTAGAATTAGAATAAAAATGATTGTAAAGTCATAGTTAAACCTTTTAGGCTCTTAAAGTTTAGGGTTTAGGGTACAAGTTTGTGACTTATAAAATAGCATCACAAAATCATCTTAAAATACCCACCAATTTGCGACTAACATTGACATCTTCCATTTTTGTTTGGTATAGTCGCAATTAAGTCGCAAAGAGCCACTAATTTGTGACTAACACCTGAGGTATTTGCGACCAACACCTGAAATTGTGACTGGTTTGCTTCCGTTTAGCAACTACACTCGGTTTTTTTTGGGAGAAATTCATCAATATAGAATTGTAAATAGATTAATTTATACGTTTTTACATAGATTTGAACTACTATATACACTGAATCATGATAACAAAGAAAAAAAGTTTTAATTTCCAATATTTTTAACTTGTGTTTTTATCCTCTCATAACTTGTACTAAGTGTTACATGTGTTTTATATGAAATGATTTTGAAAGATTTATATCTCTCAAAATTTACTTACCATATCTTAGTTTACTATTTAAATAGAGGGTTATACTTTATAATTAGAATAAGAATGATTGTAAAGTTATATTTAAACCTTATATGCTCTTAAAGCTTGTGGATTAGGGTAAAGGTTTGCTACTATCATACCCTATTTGTGACTGTTTCACTATTCTTCCCAATAGAAATATTCAAAGACTTTGGTAATTTCTCCCTCTATATTTTAGTTGTGACCAATTGTGCGACCACTTTAAGACTGTTTCGTTAAATACTATGCATCTTTCACTCTAAATTGTCTTTCGATTCCTCACTTTTGTCAATCTTTCACTTGTATGTCTCTCAACTTTCTCTCACAAATTTCTTCTTTATCGATCGACTCTCATCTCCTCCTTCAATTACCCTCTGTTTTTTTCTTCTCCTCTCATTCGATTTCGTTATTCCTTGGTGGTAGATCCGGCGGAAACACTTTGGGATTTTTTTAGAGAAACATTCTCTCGGCACCATCACCTCTCAAATCTCAATCGTCGATCAGTACCTCCGTCCAGCCCATTTCTCCGTCAGCCATCTTACGTGACCATGTTGCCGATCTCTCTCAATCCATAAGTTCTGCTCCGTTTGTTGTTTATGTTTTTATGCGTTCGATATGAAGACTTGAAGTTCATTGTCTATTGAATGTGTTTACGTGATGTTCTTCCAGATTTCAAGTTCTGTTTTGCTCAAATCCGATTTCAGCTAGTTTCCGGTGATTACGTAATGTGCGTTTTTATTTGGAATTTGGGTTTATTGGTAGTGACAGTAACTTCTTGGTATTTATGTATTCGATATTTTTTTATAGCAAGTCGCATAATTACAACTTTCAATGTTCACCTGCATGAAAGAAAGCGAAGTTAGAGTTGAGATTATTTTCACGTAAACTTACCAAAGAAAATACCTTTCATCGAACATGTTTAAAAAGTAAGAATCTCTGTTCTATTTTCTAGTTTCTTTCCACTATTTTTAATATTCTTATCATCTTATGTTTGTTTTTTTCCATGGTTATATTTGATCTTGATTTTTGTTTCTATAACTTCATTAATTCCGTCCTTTTTTTTTTTGATGAAGTGTTATATTTATTGATCACACTAAAAGATATGTACAAAGAATTTGAGATACGAAACTGAGACAAGGAATACAGAACCAAACAAAACAGAAAACAGAGCAATAGTACATCCAAAAGTCAGCCTTAGCATGAGTACATCCCAAACCAGTTTTGAAGAAGGTCATGGGGCCGAGGGTCCATTGCGTAATTGAGGGAGGCAATCAATCCTGTTTCGTATGAGCTTGTCTATGAGTCGAGTCATATTATTGACTGAGTTGTAACCCCTTTAATGAATGCATGAGTTGCGCTCTCTCCATATCGAGTAAATTGCAACTTGGAAAACTAACCGAATGAGGATTGTGTGGTTTCGATTGCTTTGAAAACTAGTGAGTTGCTGGATTGTCGTATTCCAATCGGGATCTTCTCGCTGTCCAAGTAGATACCCAGCCACGTCGCACCAGTTTGTGAAAGAGTAAGGGCATGCGAAGAATATGTGATCACGAGTTTCATCTGGTTCTCCGCATAACACACACTCATGGGTCGCTCCCCATCGACGCATTCGATCTCTAGTGGTGAGTCTATTATGAATTGTGAGCCACACAATAAAACAACACCGAGGGATGCCTTGAGAGAACCACACAGCCTGCCTCCATGGAACCTGCACATGATGGGTTCGTATTTGGTTTCAAGTGTGGTGAGTAGAAAAATGATCCTTGAAATCCTCAGGCTGGTGTTGCCATAGATAGAAGTCTGATCCGTTGTCAACACTTGGTAGTGGCTGAGCTTGTAGTTGTGCGATCAATGGCTGGAGATGGAGAAGACGTGTGCGTCGCATTCTCCATCCATTCGGACCCACAGCTTCGCTAACGGAGGCAGATGAAGGTATACCAAATAATTGAGGCCCCGCTGGTCCAGTGACATCAATTATACGACCCAAAGGAAGCTAAAAGTCATGGAAAAACGAGACCGACCTTCCATCTCTCACCACACCTTGAATAAACATAGACGCAACAGGGCGGAGATTTAGAAGCTTCCGCCAAATCCATGATCCCGTGCTTGTATCCGAGGCTGTCTAGAAGTTACCATTTCTTATGAGATTTTATTTAGTCCAAGCAACCCAAAGGGACCCAGATAGAGAGAATAATCTCCAAATCAAGCTTAACGCAAAAACCCGAGAGACGTCACGAAAGCGCCTAATACCCAAACCTCCATCAGCTTTCTGCTTACAAACATCAATCCATGCTATCTTTTCTCCTGTTGACGTATTCGAGTTTCCTAACCAGAGAAAAGCCCCGCACATCTTCTCAATTTCGTTGAAACAACACGAAGGTAACCGAAATACCGAGCACCAAAAATTAGATATACTCAAGATAACGGATACGATGAGTTGGAGACGTCCCGCATACGAGAGATGTTTACTCGTCCAAGAGAGCATTCTTAACCTGATCTTATCTACGAGCGGAGTGTAGTCATGCTTTGTCATGGTTTTTGTAGTTAGAGGCAGTCCCAAATAGCGAATCAGAAGTGTGTCTATTGGAATACCCAGCGCTGTGGCTTCAGCATAAATACCATGACTGTAACACCCCTGATTCTTGCTACGAAAGTCGAAATCGGGGATGTCTGCAGAATACGTTCCACGGAGACATACCGGCCTGAGCATCCCATACTACTCTAGCCAGATTGTCCCCGAGGGCGCACCTCTCTTCCAAGGCCTAAGGCTTTTCAACCCGTTCCTTGGCGTCGAGTTGTTTCAGTTCGGACTAAACTTGTACCATTAGACACAAACTTAACTTTTAGGCAAATCTTACATATTATTCATATTTTTGAAAATAGTTTTCACAAAAGAGTTTTTATACTTAGGTTTGGTCGGCCTAGTGCCAAAACATACTTAATATATACTTTGAAAACCTGTTTTGCAAAAGCCAAGGCAATCTACTCCGGCTGTCCTAACGTTCCGCCACCTATTGGTTACCTGCAAAACAAAATGAGTCATGAGTATTCTAGCAATACTCAGTGAGCTCCGGGAACCTAAAAACACATTAGAGTCCCTACTGGACTATGCAATCACAGAATATGCACATGCGGAAGCTAACTACTCATGTCTAACTACGAGGCCTCTATGTGTACGGACGCCTCAGTCCCCTCGTCGTGACGTCCGCGAATCACCACACATGATCATCTTGGATTCCCCGCCCACGACTACCCGGAACCCTTGTCCGGGCCCACTCGGCGCTTGGGCGCTACCCTACATGCTCCAGAGTCTTACCCTTCTGTAGTCATGTACTACAGAGTTCGGGTCATGGGAACGCGTCATGTACACCCCTACTAGGACATACGCTTCCTACTGAAACGTATATCTTAGATGCAACACACAAAAGGTCTAGCGCGCACTCCTGAAGGCCCTCCGCGCTCTAGACCCCACAAGGACCTTTACATGTTAGGGGTACTCCCGAGGGCCCTCCACGCCCTAACACGTCAACGTCCTCAGGTAGAAATTGAGACAAGCCGTTCCTTCTGAACCATGACGTCGATTTCTTCGTCTTTGTCGATGCACTCTTGTAACACGGTTGGAAAAGCTCTCCTAGCTTATGTCAACCTCCCTGTATACATACATAGCATCGAACACACAACCGGACTCACAAATACCTTAGGTCCTCCCTGACCTAAGTTATTCTCTTAGCGCCTTATCTCTTCCCCGAACCGAACTCCGAACCTCCGCGTCGTTTGCCGGAAAAATTCTTCGGTTTGCTCTCGCCCTTCTCTTTCTCTCTCTACTTTGCTCTAACTTCTCTCTAAGTTAAGTTTTTTGTGAGATGATAAATCTAAGGAGGGTGAGGGGGTCTTTATAGGCTACTAAGTCTTGGGGTGCAAGTCTTGAGAAGCAAGTTGGCCACTTGCTTGGTCTTGGTCAAATCTTAGGGAGCAAGCTTCTTAGATTGGTAAAAATTGGCGGCTTTGACTTTTGGCCAAACTTTGATTTTCTGGTCAAACTTTTACTTTCCGGTCAACAAAGGCGGCTCATCAAAATTCCGGTGATCTAACCGCCGATCCTCGTCGGAAATGAGGCGGTTGTCGCACGCCAGGAATATCTCGGCCAAATTCCAACTTTCGTCCCGGCCGGTCTCCTCGGCTCCGGGTCTCTTGGCCTGGCGCTGCACAAGGGCGATGTGCCCGTCCTTGTTACGTGTCCGAAATCGCATTCGGAACATCTTCGGGATGCTCTTGGTCATCCCTCATCTTCATCGGCAAGAAATTTCTCTTCCTCAGCTAGAAATCTCTTCCTCTCGGCTAAAAATTCCATTCTCGGCGAAATTAGGGTTTTTGCCCAGCGATTACCGTTCATCGCGGCTGGCATGCGTCCTGGCCCTGCGGCTACTGTTCACTTCGGCTGGTTTCAGGTCCTTCTCGGCCAGAAATGAGCTTTTGAGGCTAACTCATTTTTTGTTCGTGCCATTGCAAAACCGTCTCGACCAAAGTGTTTCTTTTTGTCTTTCCATTCGAAAACATACCTTACATAGTCGTTTTCTTGATTTCGGATTTTCTTCGACCATCGACCGGATTTTATGCCATTGATTGGGTTATCACATTCTCCGCCCCCCCCCCTCCCCCCGCTTATTTTGAATTCGTCCCGAATTCAACTAAGGTTGTGATGTCTCGTCGGGCTCGATGTTTCTCTCCTCCGCGAAGAACTCTGGATGTTCCTCTCGGAATCGTGCTTCGTCTTCCCAAGTGATCACCATTCGGTTTTGTCTCCCCCAAAACAATTGGATTTGCGAAATTGCTCGTTTCTTCAACTCCTTGATTCGCCTTAACCCTATCTTGATTGGTCCCTCCTGATAGGTTAGGTCCGGCCTGAGATCCTCTATGCGCTCCTTCTCGACTGCATTAAGATCTGGCACATGCTTCTTCAGTATGGATACGTGGAATACCGGGTGTAAGTTCATATCAGGTGGCAACTCCAACCTATATGCTACTTCACCTACCCGTCCTATCACACGATATTGACCAATATACCTCACCGCCAGTTTGCTCACTTTTCCAAAGCGATCTTTGCCTTTCTGGGCCGTGCTCTTGAGGTATACTTGATCGCCAATCTCGAAGAGTACATGTCTTCGCTACTGGTCTGCATACTTCTTATGCATGTCTTGCACCTTCTTCGTGTTGATTCGAACCACTTCTAGGATCTCCATGGTTTGGTTCACCATGTCTGGCCCGTATACTCTTCTTTCTCCTACCTCCGTCCAACACAACGAGGAACGGCATGGGCGCCCATATAGTGCTTCATATGGCGATATACCTATGCTCGAGTGGAAACTGTTGTTGTAGGAAAATTCCACCAACGCCAAATGATCTTCCCAAACTCCAGCCCAATCTACTGCGCAAGCTCGCATCATGTCTTCTATGGTGCGGATTGTCCTCTCTGTCTGTCCATCGGTTTCGGGATGGAATGCAGTACTCATGTGCAGTTCTGTCCCTAGTGCGCCTTGGAATGCCTTCCAAAACCTTGCTGTAAACCTCCGGTCTCTATCCGAGATTATATTGGCGGGCACGCCATTGAGCTTCACTATTCGGTTAACATAAAGCTTAGCCAATACCTCCACTTTGTCGGTATCTCGCACTGGTAACAGGTGTGCGACTTTGGTTAAGCGGTCTACGATCACCCAGATGGAATTGTTGTTCCTCCCTTTGGCCACAGGTAGTCCCGTAATGAAATCCATGGATATGGAGTCCCATTTCCACTTGGGAATCGGCAAGCTTTGCAGTAGCCCTCCTGGCACTTGATGCTCGGCTTTGATTTGTTGACAAGTTTGACACTTTGCCACCCATTTTGCCACTAAACTTTTGATACCTGGCCAATGATAGAACTTCCGGATGTCTCGGTACATCTTCGTTCTTCTGGGATGAATACTTAGCAAAGAGCGGTGAACCGTCTCTAAAATCTCCTCCCTGAGTCTGGCTTCATCGGGCACTGTTTTCCTCTTCTTGATGAACAGATTGGAGCTCCCCACGATGAGGAACTTGGTCGTATAAAACCTTTCTCCAAAAGGTCTTCTAGTTGCGTCTTCAACTCTGCCAGTTCTGTCGGTGCCATTCGGTATGGCGACTTCGCAATTGGGGCCGCTCCTGGCTCCAAACTAATCGTGAACGGGTTACTCCTAGGTGGTGGTAACTCCGTTAACGGTTTAAAGACATCTTCAAACCCCTCATCTATGGGTATGTCGGTACCTTCTAGCTCCTCGTCGGTTTCTTCTTCTACTACGCTGATAGCGACAAGGTAGGCTTCCCCAACCTCTAGCTCTTTCTCAGCTCTCAAAGCTGAGAGTAAGGTCGCGCCGTTGCTTGGTTTGATTCCCTGAATCTCAACCATGGCCACTCCTTTCTCTTCTAAAGTAATCCTTCCTCGACTACAATCCAGATGCGCCTTGTGCCTACTTAACCAATCCATCCCTAAGATCACTTCAAATCTTCGGAGAGGTACCACGATCAGGTTTGCCAACAGGATTCGCTCCTGTACCTCTACTGCCACTCCTGTAAGCTCGCGTAAGGCTTCTAAGATCTGGTCTCCTTGAGTTAGCACAGAGACACTAGTCTTCCTCATTACTGACCCGTCGTCAAACTCTGACGCTACCTTGGGAGTCACAAAACTATGTGTTGCTCCCAAATCGAACAAAACGTGTGTGGGATTCCCTCCGACACGTAGTGTTCCTGCTATGGGTGATACGTTCATCCCGAACATATTCCCAATACTCATGCAATCAAACATGCAATATGCAACCATGCATTCACTCAGAAGAGGGTTTAGTGACCACTTACCTGCTATGGGGCCCTTCCCTTGGCCTGAAGGTTTAGGAAAGTCTACCTCTAACGCGCAGACCTTCTCTGTCACTGCCCTTTTCTTCGCCGGGGGTTCATTCGAAGTCGCGGCCGGCTGCTTTCCCCATGATTTAGATGGTTCCGTCCATTCCTTTGGACATGAGTTCGCGTAGTGTCCTAGTTCTCGGCATCTAAAGCACACGATACTTGCTGCCTTGTTGACGTACCCATCTTTATTTGGGCAGTTACGAAACGTGTGGCCATCTTCTCTGCATATGAAGCAAGTAGCTCATCTACTTGTTCCATCATTTGGCGGGCCTGATCCCCGCCTGGGTTTTCCTTTTCCTTGGTGTCTTGGTTTGTTTGGTTGGCTGGCACCATATCCTTCATCGTCTTTTCACATAGCCTTCTTCCAAAATCGTTTGGTGTCTACCGCCTTTTCGACCACTTGGTGAATCCCAGTGTAGACCCCTGATGTCATTCGACTGGCCAACTCCGGATTCAAGCCTTCCATAAACCGTCCCATTAAAGATGTCTCATCACCATAACGGTATTCGACATATCTAAGGAGTCTGTTGAACTCCGCTTCATATTTCCTCATGGTTTTGTCTCCTTGCTCTAGACGCGTGAATACGGCTTCTAATCTCGCTCTTGCTTCTCGGAGGATATACTTTTGGGTAAACTTCTTCCGAAACTCTCTCCATAGGGTGACCGGTTTTCTGGAGCTCCTCTCCACGGCTTACCACCAGCTCTTCGCTTCCTCCTCCAAGTGATAGACTCCAATTCTCACTTGGAGTGATTCGGGGCAGTCCACTGCCTCGAATCCTTGTTCTAGCACTTGAAGCCATGCGTCTGCTTTGTATGGATCTGTGCTTCCCGGGAATCGGTATGTTCCTATCCCGTGCATTGCCGTGACTATTGTTAAGAAGCTGGGAGGACCCCTCGTCTCTCCTTGCGGTTCCCTTTGTAAAATTTGATCTAGTCTACCAAATGCCCGGTTCATGGTTTGCTCCGAGCGCGCCATCGGCGTTCCTGACTCTGGATTGAACGCCGATCCCATCAGTGCGGTATGGTATGCATTCGGTGGTGCCGTCGCCCCCATGTATGCCGGTCCTGGATGACCCCACGGCATACCGTATGGTGAGTAGTAGGCTGGAGATTCCGTACTCCAGTAACCCGTACCCCAACTTGCTTATGTCGCCCCTCCTGACGACGCCGGATATTCCACTGCTGGAGACTCTTGGTAAATCGGGACCGACTCGCTCCTCGAGTAGGTGTCATCACTGATCATTTCTTCCCCATAGTCCACATCGTGTCCAAAGTATCTCGATGTGTTTGAGGATAAGTGAACCTCGTACTCAGCTGGAATGCCGTTGCCTGACGACGAACCCCACATACTGCTCCCTTGGTCGTATGCCATATGCATAACAGACGAGGGTAAGTCTAACAACTAGACGGAACGTGGCCGGATTCCTAATTGGCTTTTGCGACTCCTTTTTGACTCGATAAAACGTTTTGAAAACAGTTTGCCCAGTGAGTATGATCGTGAAACCATGCTCTGATACCAACTTCTGTAACACCCCCGATTCTTGCTACGAAAGTCAGAATCAGGAATGTCCGCAGAATACGTTCCACGGAGACATACCGGCTCGAGCATCCCATACTACTCTAGCCAGATTGTCCCCGAGGGCGCACCTCTCTTCCAAGAAAAAACGTCATACTCCGCGTTATATTGGTTGGTTGTTTCTAGAATGCTTTGGAATAATTGAGAAGATTACACCAAAGCATGTCTTAGTATCAATGAACAAGCAGTATGGGATTAAGATGAGCTACACAACCGCATACAGAGCGTTGTTACATGCTCAAAAGTTGGTGAGAGGATCAGCGGAAGATGGCTATGAGAGACTGCCTGCATTATTGCATGGAATCGAGCAAACCAACCTGGGAACGCATACTGCTCTAGAACTAGATGAGGAGAATAGATTTAAATATCTATTTCTAGCATTTGGAACTTCCATAGAGGGATTTAAGTATCTTAGAAGAGTCATTGTGGTAGATGGTACGCATCTTACGGGGCCGTATGGAGGTGTTATGCTAGTGGCGGCCTCACAAGACGCCAATTTTCAAATATTTCCATTGGCTTTTGGCATTGTAGACTCTGAGAATGATGCCTCGTGGGAGTGGTTTTTCACAAAGCTTAGAGACTGCATTTCAGACCAATATCCTCTGGTCATAGTCTCAGATAGGCACACTTCCATCAAGAATGCTATTGAAAAGGTTCTTCCTTGGGAAAAGCGAGGGATTTGATATTACCATCTACAAAATAACGTAGTCACAAAGTTCAGGGGAAAACATCTTTTGTACTTTGTGAAAAACGCGGCGTACGCATATACGATGTACGATTTTAACTGATACATGGCCTCCGCGTTCATTTGGATGGAGACATGTATAATCTAAAAATGCATTTTTCTTATCAGACATCTTGTGCAGTCTGATTCGTCTTTATCAGACTTCTATTGCAGTCTGATTTTTATCAGACTTCTATTGCAGTCTGATTTTTATCAGACTTCTATTGCAGTCTTGTTTTCACTTGCGTTAACCGCGTTCACTTTGTTGGAGAAAGGTACAACATAAAGACGAGCAACATTGCCGAAACTATAACCTGCATACCCGGTTGTGAACATCCTTGGTGGGAATTCACGTTCTGCCATTATGTCTAAAACCTGCATCAACCACAACCTGACTTCATTAGCAGTCTGAAAACTTAAAGTCAGACGTCATATGCATTATGACTACTCAAATTCAGACTCTATTTGCAGTCTGACGAAATATAGTCAGAGGTAACTACGAAGGCTATTCATGAAGTAATCGGACGAATCCCAAAAATCCACATAACACAATACAACTCAAACCCAAAGATCTAAACATTATTGCTCAATTTGAATCTTTTACCCTCTAAGGAAGACTTGAAGGAGCGGTGATAATGGCGAGGAGAGAGAAACCAGATCTGGAAATAAAAAAAGACAAGAGTTCAGCGCTGAGTTCTAGAAATAGAGGAGTAGAAGAATCTTACTGTCGAGGGCACACGAGACGATGTAAGCGACGAATTCCGGCAGCGACAACGAAGATGTCGGTTCAGTTTCTCCGAGAGAGAATCAGTGTTTTTTTTTTTGTTATTTGCTTCGGTAACTGTAAAAATGTGTCCTAAGTGGCGGTTAAAAACACGGTTTTACCACATAAAAATACCGCTTTCGCAATCTGATGTCAGACTTCTTAACGCAGTCTGCTATCAGACTCTTTTAGCAGTCTGATATTGATGAGATAATTGAGCGAGAAGTCTGGAAATTTTGGGTGGCGAAATTCCCGCTTTTTTCTGCGGTTTTTTCTAATATTTTTAATTGCCGCTTAGAAGTATTTTTCAAATACTTCTATTGCCAGACTCGTTTTGCAGTCTGAAATGGTGATATTTTCAGGACCAGACTTGTGAAAACTTTCAAAAGTTTAAGTTTTTCAGACTTCGAAAGAAGGCTAATAAATTCAGACTTCATAAACAGTCTGACATAGTAAAGAAGGACACATATAAATTAAACCGACTTCATAATCAAATATCTCGTTCCATGAAAAAAATAGAAATTTTGGTTACAAATTGTCACATATTACAAGAAACCAAAACATATAAACATGATCAAGACGATAATAATAGCACAAGCGAACGTCAGACTCTTCAACTCGACGCCACGCATTATCTGGCCACATGGCTTCTCCGTCAACCGCTCCTTCAATTGAGCTATCTCTGCCTTCGTTACCTTGACGTCATCGAGCAACGTGGACAAATACTTGTCGCTTTGAGCATTAGAAACGAACATGCCATCAATTAGTTGACCATGTTGGTCAACATACAGCTTTAGATCGTTAAACTCCTCAGTCATAGCCTCATCCCACCACTTCATTATATGGTAACCACCATCCTACACAGCCACATTTATACAGTCATATTAAGATCCCAAATTATAATAAGCAGAAAAAAACAAACGAACCACATGACATATAGAGGCCATTACATCATAGTTACGACATCCGAAGAATTTTCTTCCCGGATTATCGGCAGTAGTGGATGTTCGCATGACGGGCTCCAGACCGCCGAAGCATTTCTTGGGGAATCCGTAGGATGATCCGGATCGACATCGACCTGTTGAACATGAACTACTCGACGATGGAAGGTGACTGAATCGCCCCATCCTGTGTACCAGAAAACAGTCGCAAAAATTAAAACAAGTCTAAAGCCAGATTTCTAATAAAGTCTAATTTAAAATCAAGTCGAAATTCAGACTTCTAAAAGAGTCTAATTCGGAAAAGTCTAATTTCAGACTTCTTCTCAAGTCTAATTCGTACAAACTTAAATTTCAGACTTCAAACAGAGTCTAATTAAATGAAAGTATAATTTCAGACTTCTAATCGAGTCTAATTCAGATCAGGTCAAGTATCAGACTTCGTATCGAGTCTAATTCACTTTCAGACTTCTAATATAGTAATTTTCAAGTTTTTTTTGGACTGAATACAACCAAGCATCAAAATACATACCAGACCTAGAACTTTTGTTTGACATAGAAAAATGGACTTCTATCTTGTAGATCTAAAACGTAATTAATTAAAACCCATCTATTTGTTTAGATCTAGGTAAAGAACATGGAAAAATGGTCTTATTTCGTATAGATCTAAAAATTTTGCAGAAAAAGTAGAGTAGAAGGCGGAAAACTTGTTTCTAGGCAGCTTAACTCAGTTGCAAAGACGAAGTTGACGACGGCGAGGGCGGTGGCGGTGGTGGTGGCGATTCGACCTACAAGAAAATGGAGTTGTGATGAAAAGATGAAGAGAGATAGATGGAGGGACTGGTAAGGTGACACGAAAAAGGAGAGGTAATTACCAGACTGAAGAAGCTGACGACGGCGGTGGCGGTGGCGACGAGGGTTTCCGGAGAGATGTTTGAGAGAGTTTAGAGAGAGAGAGAGATTCTTCCTGTTTGAGAGAGAGAGAGAGAGAGAGAGTCGATAATGACTTTTACAGATTAGGGTTGGTAACTTTAGTTTATATATGGGGTAAAATCACAAGTAGGGTAACTTATTTCAGGTTAATTCACAGGTTTCCATCAAGAAGTCTGATAAACCATGGACATGATCAGACTGAAATGGCAGTCTGATAAACTCTAAACTTGATAATTACTACTTAAATACCATCATATTATATAGAAAACTTATAACAAACATCAAACTCGTTTAACTTAGTCACAAACTAACCAGTATATGTAAAAAAAACATTATGAATTAAAAATTTAGAAACTCTCAATGTAACCCTACAGATAAAAACATGATATCTAACTTCATATGTCGAACATAGACAAAACTCTTGTTTTCTTTGTTATTTGCACAATGCAATATATAACTCGATATTCACACTCTTTTATAGTTAATTACACTCCAAGGGCAAACTTTGAACCCTAATCCAACAAATATTGAGCCCGTAAACCGTAAACTCTTACCTACATGGTGTTTAGATCCAAATTTATCTCATACTCACTCATTTTGACTAACTTTTATGTAATTTAAATTTATATACATCTACAATGATTATGTTTAATTTATGTATCAAAAATTTGTATGAATTTTTTTTAATTATTTTTTAATTTAAATTTTCATATTAAATACAATTCAGACTTCTTGGAGAAGTCTGAGAAACCGCAAACTTGTGTTTAGATCCAAATTCATCTCCAATGATTCAATTTGATTAAATTTTATGTACTTTTAATTTATATACAGCAACAATGAGTATGTATAATTTATGTAGTAAAAATTTGTAAAAACTAAATTTTTAATATTTTTTAAATTTAAATTTCCAAATTAAATACGTTTCAGACTTCTCTGAGAAGTCTGAGAAACCCAGATTCTCTGAGAAGTCTGAGAAACCACGACAACTACCATCGTCGACGAGTTAATGCAGTAACTAACCCCTTTTTTCCGCCATTAAAGCTCAAGAATAGAGCTCGTAAACACTTTTCGCGACTTCTCTCTCCGATTTCTCCCATTTTCCCACTGATTTTCTGATTCAAACGTACCGAAATCGGAAATTATGGCATAAAAACGGCAAAACACGACTGGGCTTGCGGGATTTCGGTGATATTAGACGTTCTGGGCGCTCGACGAGGGTGAAAACAAACTCTAAACGGATATAGGTACGAATTTTTGCATATCGTCGATTTTCAAATATGAGTTGTATACTCAGACTGCTTTAGAAATCTGATGAAACCCATATGGTCAACGAGAGGGTAGTTTTGCAATTGACTTTTAAAAAATCAGATTAAAATTGAAGTCTGGTAATCTCTGAGAAGTCTGAGAAATCCCGATTCTCTTAGACTTCTCCGATAAGTCCGAGTAACCCTAAATCTAATATTTAGCACTTATGACTGACAATATAAAAACATAACTTCTAGGAAGCATCAAATTCGTGAAATATATGCACATTACAACACATATGTGCAAATTTAAAATTTCAAATGTAAATTTGGTAAACCATGAATCTAACCCTAAAGTTATATGTAAATGTTTCCATTACAAAGCATGTTTTGAGGTTTACAACCTACTTTGCCTTACATGTTTTTAATTTGATTCAATTTTATGAAATTTAATTTTAATACTTCGAAATCGTCTATATTTAATTTATGTATAAGAAATTTTTAACAAAATAATTTTTTACAATTTTGAAATTTAAATTTACTAATTAAATCTGTATCAGACTTCTTCGAGAAGTCTGATATTTATTGAGGTATATGCATAATTAACTAACCTTGTTTAATTTGATTCAATTTTATGAAATATTAATTTCTATACATCAAAATCGTCTATATTTAATTATTGTAGAAAAAGTTTTAACAAATTTTTTTTTTAAAATTTTTAAATTGAAATTTACTATTTTAATCTGTATCAGACTTCTCGAATACGCCTGAGAGAAGTCTGGTAAGAGAAATCAATCAGACTTCTATTAGAGTCTAAATGTCAGACCTCTATAGAAGTATTCGAGACTTCTAAAAGAGTCTAATTCGGAAAAGTCTAATTTCAGACTTCTTCTCAAGTCTAATTCGTACAAACTTAAATTTCAGACTTCAAACAGAGTCTAATTAAATGAAAGTATAATTTCAGACTTCTAATCGAGTCTAATTCAGATCAGGTCAAGTATCAGACTTCGTATCGAGTCTAATTCACTTTCAGACTTCTAATATAGTAATTTTCAAGTTTTTTTTGGACTGAATACAACCAAGCATCAAAATACATACCAGACCTAGAACTTTTGTTTGACATAGAAAAATGGACTTCTATCTTGTAGATCTAAAACGGAATTAATTAAAACCCATCTATTTGTTTAGATCTAGGTAAAGAACATGGAAAAATGGTCTTATTTCGTATAGATCTAAAAATTTTGCAGAAAAAGTAGAGTAGAAGGCAGAAAACTTGTTTCTAGGCAGCTTAACTCAGTTGCAAAGACGAAGTTGACGACGGCGAGGGCGGTGGCGGTGGTGGTGGCGATTCGACCTACAAGAAAATGGAGTTGTGATGAAAAGATGAAGAGAGATAGATGGAGGGACTGGTAAGGTGACACGAAAAAGGAGAGGTAATTACCAGACTGAAGAAGCTGACGACGGCGGTGGCGGTGGCGACGAGGGTTTCCGGAGAGATGTTTGAGAGAGTTTAGAGAGAGAGAGAGATTCTTCCTGTTTGAGAGAGAGAGAGAGAGAGAGAGTCGATAATGACTTTTACAGATTAGGGTTGGTAACTTTAGTTTATATATGGGGTAAAATCACAAGTAGGGTAACTTATTTCAGGTTAATTCACAGGTTTCCATCAAGAAGTCTGATAAACCATGGACATGATCAGACTGAAATGGCAGTCTGATAAACTCTAAACTTGATAATTACTACTTAAATACCATCATATTATATAGAAAACTTATAACAAACATCAAACTCGTTTAACTTAGTCACAAACTAACCAGTATATGTAAAAAAAACATTATGAATTAAAAATTTAGAAACTCTCAATGTAACCCTACAGATAAAAACATGATATCTAACTTCATATGTCGAACATAGACAAAACTCTTGTTTTCTTTGTTATTTGCACAATGCAATATATAACTCGATATTCACACTCTTTTATAGTTAATTACACTCCAAGGGCAAACTTTGAACCCTAATCCAACAAATATTGAGCCCGTAAACCGTAAACTCTTACCTACATGGTGTTTAGATCCAAATTTATCTCATACTCACTCATTTTGACTAACTTTTATGTAATTTAAATTTATATACATCTACAATGATTATGTTTAATTTATGTATCAAAAATTTGTATGAATTTTTTTTAATTTTTTTTTAATTTAAATTTTCATATTAAATACAATTCAGACTTCTTGGAGAAGTCTGAGAAACCGCAAACTTGTGTTTAGATCCAAATTCATCTCCAATGATTCAATTTGATTAAATTTTATGTACTTTTAATTTATATACAGCAACAATGAGTATGTATAATTTATGTAGTAAAAATTTGTAAAAACTAAATTTTTAATATTTTTTAAATTTAAATTTTCAAATTAAATACGTTTCAGACTTCTCTGAGAAGTCTGAGAAACCCCGATTCTCTGAGAATTCTGAGAAACCACGACAACCACCATCGTCGACGAGTTAATGCAGTAACTACCCCTTTTTTCCGCCATTAAAGCTCAAGAATAGAGCTCGTAAACACTTTTCGCGACTTCTCTCTCCGATTTCTTCCATTTTCCCACTGATTTTCTGATTCAAACGTACCGAAATCGGAAATTATGGCATAAAAACGGCAAAACACGACTGGGCTTGCGGGATTTCGGTGATATTAGACGTTCTGGGCGCTCGACGAGGGTGAAAACAAACTCTAAACGGATATAGGTACGAATTTTTGCATATCGTCGATTTTCAAATATGAGTTGTATACTCAGACTGCTTTAGAAATCTGATGAAACCCATATGGTCAACGAGAGGGTAGTTTTGCAATTGACTTTTAAAAAATCAGATTAAAATTGAAGTCTGGTAATCTCTGAGAAGTCTGAGAAATCCCGATTCTCTTAGACTTCTCCGATAAGTCCGAGTAACCCTAAATCTAATATTTAGCACTTATGACTGACAATATAAAAACATAACTTCTAGGAAGCATCAAATTCGTGAAATATATGCACATTACAACACATATGTGCAAATTTAAAATTTCAAATGTAAATTTGGTAAACCATGAATCTAACCCTAAAGTTATATGTAAATGTTTCCATTACAAAGCATGTTTTGAGGTTTACAACCTACTTTGCCTTACATGTTTTTAATTTGATTCAATTTTATGAAATTTAATTTTAATACTTCGAAATCGTCTATATTTAATTTATGTATAAGAAATTTTTAACAAAATAATTTTTTACAATTTTGAAATTTAAATTTACTAATTAAATCTGTATCAGACTTCTTCGAGAAGTCTGATATTTATTGAGGTATATGCATAATTAACTAACCTTGTTTAATTTGATTCAATTTTATGAAATATTAATTTCTATACATCAAAATCGTCTATATTTAATTATTGTAGAAAAAGTTTTAACAAATTTTTTTTTTAAAATTTTTAAATTGAAATTTACTATTTTAATCTGTATCAGACTTCTCGAATACGCCTGAGAGAAGTCTGGTAAGAGAAATCAATCAGACTTCTATTAGAGTCTAAATGTCAGACCTCTATAGAAGTATTCGAGACTTCTAAAAGAGTCTAATTCGGAAAAGTCTAATTTCAGACTTCTTCTCAAGTCTAATTCGTACAAACTTAAATTTCAGACTTCAAACAGAGTCTAATTAAATGAAAGTATAATTTCAGACTTCTAATCGAGTCTAATTCAGATCAGGTCAAGTATCAGACTTCGTATCGAGTCTAATTCACTTTCAGACTTCTAATATAGTAATTTTCAAGTTTTTTTTGGACTGAATACAACCAAGCATCAAAATACATACCAGACCTAGAACTTTTGTTTGACATAGAAAAATGGACTTCTATCTTGTAGATCTAAAACGGAATTAATTAAAACCCATCTATTTGTTTAGATCTAGGTAAAGAACATGGAAAAATGGTCTTATTTCGTATAGATCTAAAAATTTTGCAGAAAAAGTAGAGTAGAAGGCAGAAAACTTGTTTCTAGGCAGCTTAACTCAGTTGCAAAGACGAAGTTGACGACGGCGAGGGCGGTGGCGGTGGTGGTGGCGATTCGACCTACAAGAAAATGGAGTTGTGATGAAAAGATGAAGAGAGATAGATGGAGGGACTGGTAAGGTGACACGAAAAAGGAGAGGTAATTACCAGACTGAAGAAGCTGACGACGGCGGTGGCGGTGGCGACGAGGGTTTCCGGAGAGATGTTTGAGAGAGTTTAGAGAGAGAGAGAGATTCTTCCTGTTTGAGAGAGAGAGAGAGAGAGAGAGTCGATAATGACTTTTACAGATTAGGGTTGGTAACTTTAGTTTATATATGGGGTAAAATCACAAGTAGGGTAACTTATTTCAGGTTAATTCACAGGTTTCCATCAAGAAGTCTGATAAACCATGGACATGATCAGACTGAAATGGCAGTCTGATAAACTCTAAACTTGATAATTACTACTTAAATACCATCATATTATATAGAAAACTTATAACAAACATCAAACTCGTTTAACTTAGTCACAAACTAACCAGTATATGTAAAAAAAACATTATGAATTAAAAATTTAGAAACTCTCAATGTAACCCTACAGATAAAAACATGATATCTAACTTCATATGTCGAACATAGACAAAACTCTTGTTTTCTTTGTTATTTGCACAATGCAATATATAACTCGATATTCACACTCTTTTATAGTTAATTACACTCCAAAGGCAAACTTTGAACCCTAATCCAACAAATATTGAGCCCGTAAACCGTAAACTCTTACCTACATGGTGTTTAGATCCAAATTTATCTCATACTCACTCATTTTGACTAACTTTTATGTAATTTAAATTTATATACATCTACAATGATTATGTTTAATTTATGTATCAAAAATTTGTATGAATTTTTTTTAATTATTTTTTAATTTAAATTTTCATATTAAATACAATTCAGACTTCTTGGAGAAGTCTGAGAAACCGCAAACTTGTGTTTAGATCCAAATTCATCTCCAATGATTCAATTTGATTAAATTTTATGTACTTTTAATTTATATACAGCAACAATGAGTATGTATAATTTATGTAGTAAAAATTTGTAAAAACTAAATTTTTAATATTTTTTAAATTTAAATTTCCAAATTAAATACGTTTCAGACTTCTCTGAGAAGTCTGAGAAACCCAGATTCTCTGAGAAGTCTGAGAAACCACGACAACTACCATCGTCGACGAGTTAATGCAGTAACTAACCCGTTTTTTCCGCCATTAAAGCTCAAGAATAGAGCTCGTAAACACTTTTCGCGACTTCTCTCTCCGATTTCTTCCATTTTCCCACTGATTTTCTGATTCAAACGTACCGAAATCGGAAATTATGGCATAAAAACGGCAAAACACGACTGGGCTTGCGGGATTTCGGTGATATTAGACGTTCTGGGCGCTCGACGAGGGTGAAAACAAACTCTAAACGGATATAGGTACGAATTTTTGCATATCGTCGATTTTCAAATATGAGTTGTATACTCAGACTGCTTTAGAAATCTGATGAAACCCATATGGTCAACGAGAGGGTAGTTTTGCAATTGACTTTTAAAAAATCAGATTAAAATTGAAGTCTGGTAATCTCTGAGAAGTCTGAGAAATCCCGATTCTCTTAGACTTCTCCGATAAGTCCGAGTAACCCTAAATCTAATATTTAGCACTTATGACTGACAATATAAAAACATAACTTTTAGGAAGCATCAAATTCGTGAAATATATGCACATTACAACACATATGTGCAAATTTAAAATTTCAAATGTAAATTTGGTAAACCATGAATCTAACCCTAAAGTTATATGTAAATGTTTCCATTACAAAGCATGTTTTGAGGTTTACAACCTACTTTGCCTTACATGTTTTTAATTTGATTCAATTTTATGAAATTTAATTTTAATACTTCGAAATCGTCTATATTTAATTTATGTATAAGAAATTTTTAACAAAATAATTTTTTACAATTTTGAAATTTAAATTTACTAATTAAATCTGTATCAGACTTCTTCGAGAAGTCTGATATTTATTGAGGTATATGCATAATTAACTAACCTTGTTTAATTTGATTCAATTTTATGAAATATTAATTTCTATACATCAAAATCGTCTATATTTAATTATTGTAGAAAAAGTTTTAACAAATTTTTTTTTTAAAATTTTTAAATTGAAATTTACTATTTTAATCTGTATCAGACTTCTCGAATACGCCTGAGAGAAGTCTGGTAAGAGAAATCAATCAGACTTCTATTAGAGTCTAAATGTCAGACCTCTATAGAAGTATTCGAGACTTCTAAAAGAGTCTAATTCGGAAAAGTCTAATTTCAGACTTCTTCTCAAGTCTAATTCGTACAAACTTAAATTTCAGACTTCAAACAGAGTCTAATTAAATGAAAGTATAATTTCAGACTTCTAATCGAGTCTAATTCAGATCAGGTCAAGTATCAGACTTCGTATCGAGTCTAATTCACTTTCAGACTTCTAATATAGTAATTTTCAAGTTTTTTTTGGACTGAATACAACCAAGCATCAAAATACATACCAGACCTAGAACTTTTGTTTGACATAGAAAAATGGACTTCTATCTTGTAGATCTAAAACGGAATTAATTAAAACCCATCTATTTGTTTAGATCTAGGTAAAGAACATGGAAAAATGGTCTTATTTCGTATAGATCTAAAAATTTTGCAGAAAAAGTAGAGTAGAAGGCAGAAAACTTGTTTCTAGGCAGCTTAACTCAGTTGCAAAGACGAAGTTGACGACGGCGAGGGCGGTGGCGGTGGCGGTGGCGATTCGACTTACAAGAAAATGGAGTTGTGATGAAAAGATGAAGAGAGATAGATGGAGGGACTGGTAAGGTGACACGAAAAAGGAGAGGTAATTACCAGACTGAAGAAGCTGACGACGGCGGTGGCGGTGGCGACGAGGGTTTCCGGAGAGATGTTTGAGAGAGTTTAGAGAGAGAGAGAGATTCTTCCTGTTTGAGAGAGAGAGAGAGAGAGAGAGTCGATAATGACTTTTACAGATTAGGGTTGGTAACTTTAGTTTATATATGGGGTAAAATCACAAGTAGGGTAACTTATTTCAGGTTAATTCACAGGTTTCCATCAAGAAGTCTGATAAACCATGGACATGATCAGACTGAAATGGCAGTCTGATAAACTCTAAACTTGATAATTACTACTTAAATACCATCATATTATATAGAAAACTTATAACAAACATCAAACTCGTTTAACTTAGTCACAAACTAACCAGTATATGTAAAAAAAACATTATGAATTAAAAATTTAGAAACTCTCAATGTAACCCTACAGATAAAAACATGATATCTAACTTCATATGTCGAACATAGACAAAACTCTTGTTTTCTTTGTTATTTGCACAATGCAATATATAACTCGATATTCACACTCTTTTATAGTTAATTACACTCCAAGGGCAAACTTTGAACCCTAATCCAACAAATATTGAGCCCGTAAACCGTAAACTCTTACCTACATGGTGTTTAGATCCAAATTTATCTCATACTCACTCATTTTGACTAACTTTTATGTAATTTAAATTTATATACATCTACAATGATTATGTTTAATTTATGTATCAAAAATTTGTATGAATTTTTTTTAATTATTTTTTAATTTAAATTTTCATATTAAATACAATTCAGACTTCTTGGAGAAGTCTGAGAAACCGCAAACTTGTGTTTAGATCCAAATTCATCTCCAATGATTCAATTTGATTAAATTTTATGTACTTTTAATTTATATACAGCAACAATGAGTATGTATAATTTATGTAGTAAAAATTTGTAAAAACTAAATTTTTAATATTTTTTAAATTTAAATTTCCAAATTAAATACGTTTCAGACTTCTCTGAGAAGTCTGAGAAACCCAGATTCTCTGAGAAGTCTGAGAAACCACGACAACTACCATCGTCGACGAGTTAATGCAGTAACTAACCCGTTTTTTCCGCCATTAAAGCTCAAGAATAGAGCTCGTAAACACTTTTCGCGACTTCTCTCTCCGATTTCTCCCATTTTCCCACTGATTTTCTGATTCAAACGTACCGAAATCGGAAATTATGGCATAAAAATGGCAAAACATGACTGGGCTTGCGGGATTTCGGTGATATTAGACGTTCTGGGCGCTCGACGAGGGTGAAAACAAACTCTAAACGGATATAGGTACGAATTTTTGCATATCGTCGATTTTCAAATATGAGTTGTATACTCAGACTGCTTTAGAAATCTGATGAAACCCATATGGTCAACGAGAGGGTAGTTTTGCAATTGACTTTTAAAAAATCAGATTAAAATTGAAGTCTGGTAATCTCTGAGAAGTCTGAGAAATCCCGATTCTCTTAGACTTCTCCGATAAGTCCGAGTAACCCTAAATCTAATATTTAGCACTTATGACTGACAATATAAAAACATAACTTCTAGGAAGCATCAAATTCGTGAAATATATGCACATTACAACACATATGTGCAAATTTAAAATTTCAAATGTAAATTTGGTAAACCATGAATCTAACCCTAAAGTTATATGTAAATGTTTCCATTACAAAACATGTTTTGAGGTTTACAACCTACTTTGCCTTACATGTTTTTAATTTGATTCAATTTTATGAAATTTAATTTTAATACTTCGAAATCGTCTATATTTAATTTATGTATAAGAAATTTTTAACAAAATAATTTTTTACAATTTTGAAATTTAAATTTACTAATTAAATCTGTATCAGACTTCTTCGAGAAGTCTGATATTTATTGAGGTATATGCATAATTAACTAACCTTGTTTAATTTGATTCAATTTTATGAAATATTAATTTCTATACATCAAAATCGTCTATATTTAATTATTGTAGAAAAAGTTTTAACAAATTTTTTTTTTAAAATTTTTAAATTGAAATTTACTATTTTAATCTGTATCAGACTTCTCGAATACGCCTGAGAGAAGTCTGGTAAGAGAAATCAATCAGACTTCTATTAGAGTCTAAATGTCAGACCTCTATAGAAGTCTGACATGTCGCGAAGATTAAAATGGTAATAGCGGTTTCGCGTTTTTTGTTTGGTCATAAGGGGGTACCTGTAATTTTCCACCCCCGAAAGTGTAGCGCAACATTTGATTGAAAAGATGGTGTATTTGTCATAAAAACGAAATTCTGGGGTAAAAACAGCAATTTACCCTAAAAATCAAGACTAAAAAAACCTAGAAAATAGATGAAAAGAAGAAAATTCAGATTTTTTTCATCGTCATCAGCCACAATTGTTCGTCTCCTCATGTCGTTTATGAATCTTTGATCAACAAAATTAACAACAAATAAACATTGAGAATTGTCTTTATTTACATACGATCTAAATATATTAATATATATTTTAAGACCGTGAAGGAATAATGAATACGTACCGTCTTGTAAAGAATCCATAAACTCTGTTTCTTTTATCATTTTGTGAATATCATCAATGCCTCTCTCTGAATGAAGTGTTGTTTTCAGCCAATTTTGCGTTAAAATCAACTCCGAAGATATTGGCAACTCAACCCCGAAGATATTGGCAACTCAACCAAAAAACAAGAATCAATAAATGATAAATCTAAACTAAACCACAAAAATATAAAGCTATATAAAATTAATCTAAAATGTAAAAACCGAAAAAACATTCGGTTTTACGGTTTTAAACCAAACAAAACCGAAACCGAACTTTTAACAAAAATGATAACCAAATGGGTTTTTAGGTTACACCATAACCAAACCATATGATTTATTTCGGTTTGGTTCGGTTCAGTTTTTTCGGTTACGATTTTTTTGCCCACCCCTAATTCTGAGTTGATGAGAGCTCTGTCCAACTTTTTTACAATTGGATTGGAATCCTGGTTATTAAGCCAAGTGAAAGTAGTTTCCGCGGCAGGGATATCCGATACATCACAATAGAAGACAACATTTTGGAATTCTCTCACTCTCGTGGGATTTGTCTGATAATCAAAGTGACGAGAATGCTCTGTGATCGATAGGAATCTCATTAAAATCCCCAAGTAGTATCCATGGCATGGGGACCTGCTGCAGTGACGATCTGATGTTTCACAAGTCAGACCAAAGAGCTCGTCTATCCACGACAAAGTTCGAGGCATAGATGAAAGAGCACATAAGTTTTGCTCCCGAACGGAGAATCGTGACATAACATGTAATATGCTTAGTACTTTTGAATATTGGTGTGATATCTACTTCATCCGAACATCCTGTCCAAATTCTACCCAATCTATGACACTCATATTTATTCATTGTGGACCATCCCAGCATGGTGTAGTCCATAATAGCTTTCGAATTTGTTTCGTGAACTCGTGTCTCCAAAAAACAACCGAAACTTGGTTTCACAGCTTGAATCCATCGTCGAACTAAGTCGTGTTTGCGAGGTTTATTGAACCCCCGCGTGTTCCAAGCAAAAAAAGACGTCATAACTTCCAGGAGGAAGTTTTTTTGCGATTTGAATACCGAGCTCCTTGCGACTAGGAATTGGTTTTGGAGGACCCTTTGATTTACTCCTGCGATTGCCAGTTCCAATTCGGTGAGGCTTCCTCTCTTTTTCGTTCTGAATTTTGTCATCCCCTTCGTCCCCCTCAACCACTTCACTGTTTTCTCCATGTTTAGACTCCCATGCTTTCCCCTACCGGTTCGCGGTTCGAGTTCTCCTTCTTCAAGGCCGCCCAGAATATCAAATCCATAAAAAAATTTGTTGCCATCATTTTGATTTTCATATTGAAATGCTCCTTTGGGTGAACTTCCTGTAGGAGAAAGTGATATGCCTTGTTTCCTTGAGACAGCCGTCCACTCTGAACCAGCATTGTTTGCTATCTCCATGTTCTGGTTTTCCTGATTACCCACATGACCACTGCCTTCACCGGCCTCTGTCACAGAACCTGTAGCTGTAACCCAAAAAGGAGGTGTGCGCTCGAGATCGAGAAGAAGTTTCTCTTCTATTTCCTGAACGGAGACGACCTCTGTCATTTTCTCCAACTCCGACTGATTTGTCAATGACTCACCTTGAATCGCTTTATCTTTTTCCCGAGTCATTATTGTCACTTGTTTCTCTGGGAGCAGTCCTTCTCATTATGACCCCACATGTGACATGTGCTGCAGCGAGGTGGTAGCCACGGATAAGACACATCGACTAGAACAGTTTCTCCCTTCGAGCCTTTACAGCTGATCTTCTACGTTAGAGGCTTCTGCAAATTCACTTCCACCAACATTCTTGCTACATCCATTCGTATACACCTATCGGTCTGTGGGTGGAGCTTCACGAACTTTCCTGTCGTCTTGACAAGAACGTGAGCCCCTGTTCCGAAAACAGGTATCCTGGAACACCCCGAAGATCAACCCATAATGGCATTGCTGTGAGATCCGGAGGTTGATGGGCTATTTCCGGATTCCACTCATTGATTACTAGCGGCACATCAGCGATGTACCATTATTGTTGAAACAACCGCATTTTTTTTTTTATAACAAAAAT
The DNA here is from genome assembly GCA_002933935.1 of Eutrema yunnanense. Lineage (NCBI taxonomy): Eukaryota > Viridiplantae > Streptophyta > Magnoliopsida > Brassicales > Brassicaceae > Eutrema > Eutrema yunnanense. Next base: position 1,005,530 of record PKML01051522.1, read on the forward strand.
AATTAAACAATACAAGCACAAGTTCTACAGCTTACACAGCTAACAGTTCTATAACAGTAAAAGCAACGACAACAACGATAAAACCCCGGGTCCTAATCATCCCCTCTTCACTGCTTCGATTCCACGATCACGCCTTATCTTTACCTGCATCGACAAAAGTGATGCATCAACATTTGGCTAACCAAATGCTGAGTGAGATTGATCCTCCCAACAATAGGCTAACAACAAGCACAACAATCAGCAATGAACAATACAAATAATTAATTAACACCAATTAAAACTTCCAGCACAATTAGTAATTCAACTCCATGAAAAACTAAACCAACGCCTAGCAATTCTACTCCAAGAAAAGCTAAACACACAGCCTGAAAGTAAACACACACCACGCTTTCAAGGCACAACCAACAACTGGTATCGATCGATACACCCCTGGTATCGATCGATACCCAAACAATACAAGTCTCCCGACAAGGGACTGGTATCGACCGATACACCCCTGGTATCGATCGATACTCCCCTGCGACTCACAACCTACGCGAGATCTAAACCCAAAAATCGCCAAGACAAAGCCCCAAACTCAGCAATCAAGCTTAACTAAGCATCACACAAGCTTAATTGCTAACCTTTGGTCACAACTCACCTTAGATCGGCTGGATCTAGCTCTAGAATGACTTCCTCAAGCTCAAGAAGACCTCTCTCTCTTCCCCCTTAGCTCACGCCAAAACCAAGCTCTTCCAACCTCTTCTTCAAGCTCCTCTCCAAGCTCAAACCCTCTTGATCTCGCAAGATCCAAGCTTCACCAAGCTCTTTCTTTCTCTTTCTCTCTCTCTCTCTCTCTCTCTCTCTCTCTCTCTCTCTCTCTCTCTCTCTCCTTCTCTCTCTCTCACGACCAATCTGAGATTTCCCAAAAGAATGGTCTTTCACCCGTAAGAAGAGAAGAGAAGAAGATAAATAAGGAGAAAACCCGACTGGTGTCGATCGATACATGCCAGTATCGATCGATACCACCCCAAGAACAAACCTGAATTAATTATTTTTCCCCAATAATCAATTCTTCCGGAACGCGGGCGTTACAATTCTTCCCCACTAACATAGATTCGTCCTCGAATCTTCGTTACCGTTAATCTCCCATGAACCGTTCATCCCCAATGAACCTTAATCGTCGCAACGATTACACAAACCTTGGCCAATCCGGCCATCTCAACACTTACACGAGGTCCACAACCAACCTCCGAGGTTCCCACTCAGTCCCTATGCTTATGACACCGCGGCATCATATGTACTTATTGCTCAACACTAGCCAAACCCCGTCACTCAAGACACCGCAGCATCTCCGAGTTCCGAGCATCTGCCATATCCCGCAGGATATTCACCATACCTCGCAAGGTATCAACCATACCACATCACCCAAGACACCGCAGCATCTCCGAGTTCTGGGTATCTGCCATACCACTCCACTCGGTAATATAACCCAAAAGTCTAGATACCCCATACCACTCAATTCTAGGGAATATATCCTACGTCTAGGATATACTCCTTACGAATCCACGGTATCACGTATTACTCTAGGCTATAAACCTTCCGAGTCTGGGTACATCGCCAGTCACACTCTCAAGACACACAATCCTGCGAGCTATCGGCACCAGAGGAACTAGTCCTCTCAACGAGCAATAAGTCACACATCTATAAGCATCTCGACTGAACTACCTCCCGTGATCCGTGTAAATCCTCGCAAGGTAACACCGGCATCACCCCTATTCCGTACCCGGAATATCTGCCGTGCATGACCAAAAACCAGGCCATCGCACCGCCCTTGCGCACTTTCCAGTGTCGGCTCGCTTTAGAAAAACTTGTCAAGACAACTATGACTAGGCTACCTCTAACACCCAACAACTCTCTGCAGTAGATCATCAATATAAACGTAATAAAACAAACAAGTACCATACGCCTGCAATCCGACCCACCACATAGAACCGCTAGGTGAAATAACCCGGTCTCGTCACTTGATTCATTTATCCGAACAAGCTTAACTGAAAACACGCAACGCTCACAACAGCAATAAGAACATCCATCTTATTACTCTCTCGCATTACCGCTTTTTACCCCAAACGTAATGCGAAGCCGTGACTCCCAAAGTCACCATTAATAAGAAATACTCATCTTATTATACATCATAATGTAACATCGTTCCACACAACGGAAATACAAAATGATACACACAAGCATACAGCTACAACCCAAACTGGAACCTCTCGATGGAACTCAAGCCGCAGCTTGCTTCTGGAACTACTTCTGGAACCTCGCTTCCATCCTAGCCTCTGGCTCCCAAGTTTCCTCATGCACCCCGTCACAGTCCCACAGAACTCGCATCATCGGAATCTTCTTCCGACGAAGCTCCTTGACCCTCCGCTCGAGAACTCTCAAAGGTCTCGCCTCAACGGTCATATTGGGCTGGAGATCTGACGGAATCTCAGCCAATACCTCGTCACCCCTATGCACACACTTCTTCAACATCGACACATGGAAGACCTTATGAAATGCTTGCATAACCGCGGGTAACTCCAACCGATACGCTACCGGTCAAACACGCTCCACAATCCGGAACGGCCCCATATACCTCGGACTCAACTTAGTCGCAGTAATGGATCTGTTCGGACCTCTCAGTAAAGCCATCTTGAGATACACACTATCTCCCACCTCAAATACAAGCTCTTTCCGCCTCTTATCGGCATAACTCTTTTGCCGATCTTGGGCCTCTTTCATGTTCAGCTTCAAAACCCGGATCTTCTCCGTGGTTTCCTGAACAAAACTCGCACCCAAAGTGCTCCTCTCCCCCACTTGTGTCCAACACAAGGGGGTACGACATGGCCTCCCATACAGAGCCTCATATGGAGCCATCCCAATACTCGCCTGGTAACTATTGTTATACGCAAACTCTACCAAGCTCAAGTGATCCACCCAGTGACCACCCCAATCCAGCACGCACATCCTCAACAAATCCTCCAGAGTCTGGATGGTCCTCTCGGACTGCCCATCTGTCTGAGGATGATACGCCGTGCTCAAGTGCACTTTCGTGCCCATCTCCGCCTGAATCGCCTTCCAGAACTCCGATGTGAACTTAGGATCCCGGTCCGAGACAATGCTCACTGGTACTCCATACAGTCTCACAATCTCCTGCACGTACTTCCTAGCCAAAACTGCTGCCCCATCGGTCTTCTTAATGGCCAGAAAACGCGCACACTTGGTCAATCGGTCAACGATGACCCAAACAGCATCCTTGGTCCGAGAAACTGGTAAACCCACCACGAAATCCATCGTGATCATATCCCATTTCCACTCTGGAATGGGTAAACTCCGCAACAAACCACTCGGGACCTGGTGCTCCGCCTTCATTAACTGGCACACGTTGCACGACGCAACCCAGTTAGCCACATCCTTCTTCATCCCGACCCAATGATAATAGCGCTTGAGATCGCGGTACATCTTAGTCGCTCCTGGATGAATCAAGAACATACTCGAATGAGCCTCACTCAGGATCTCTCGTCGCAAATCCTCATCTAAAGGTACACATACCCTCCCACTAACAAGGATAGTGCCGTTCGCAGATACCTGATACTCAGAACCCTCCGCTCTCGAAGCCTTAACCAAAACCTCATCTTTTTCCTGAGCCAACCGAACTCTGCTCAAAAGATCTGCCTGGTTAGCCGCCTCTAAGCCCAAAGGTTCCTGAGATACAACACATAAGCGCAATGTGCTAATCTCGCTCACCAAGGACTCAACCTCGCGCTCCCGAGCCAAAGCCACCCGCTTCCGACTCAACGCATCCGCAACCAGATTAGCCTTACCAGGATGGTAAGCTATCTCCAGATCATAATCAGCCACTAGCTCCATCCAGCGCCTCTGCCTCAAATTCAACTCAGGCTGAGTGAAAATGTACTTCAAGCCCTTATGATCTGTGAACACCTGCACCTTTCCGCCATAAAGATAAGATCTCCAAATCTTTAAAGCGAAAACTACTTCAGCCATCTCCAGGTCATGGGTAGGGTAGTTGTCCTCATGCTTCCGCAGCTGCCGCGAAGCATAGGCAATAACCTTCCCCCGCTGCATCAACACACAAGCAAGACCCACTCCCGACGCATCGGTGTACACCACGTAAGGCTCGCCCGGCTCAGGCAACGCCAATACTGGAGTACTAGTCAACATGGCCTTCAGTTCCGCGAAACTCTCCTCACACACCGAGGACCACACGAAAGGAACCTCCTTTCCCGTCAGCTTCGTCATAGACTTGGCCATATTCGCGAAACCCTTGACAAACCGCCGATAATACCCTGCCAACCCGAGAAAACTCCGAATCTCAGTAGCATTCCTCGGCCTCGGCCAAGTACTAATGGCCTGGATCTTCTCCGGATCTACCGACACTCCCTCCGCAGAGACAATGTGACCCAGAAAACCGATCTCCC
>PKML01051522.1:1010976-1024230 GCA_002933935.1 Eutrema yunnanense
GCCAACTCCGGGGAAACGAAGCAATGCGATGCTCCCGTGTCAAACAACACATGACACTCTACACCTCCAACACACAAGGTCCGTGCACATATACATGTGCCGAGAACCTTAACAACCTGACAAGCACAACATTCCCCAACACAGAATTAAACTTAGATGAGTCTAAGAAAATACCTGTGATCGGCCTGGAACTCGGCTCTCCGGACTCGGTGATGGAGTACACTCGAGGCGCTGATGCCACCTGCCTGATGGGCTGCACCACCGTGGTCTCACTCTGCCGCAACTGGGGACACTGAGGCCTGATGTGACCCGCCTCCTTGCAGTGATAGCACACTCGAGAATCCACTCGCACTCCGCCCTTTTGAGGACAGCTCGCCACTCGGTGATCCATGCTCCCACAACCAAAGCAACCCGGACCACCCCGACTACCTCTCGAAGCGCTCTCCCGCTTCCGCTTCTGTCCTTGCATCGGCTTACCCCCTCTGCTCGGACCGGACTGCTGCTGCACAGATCTCGCGTGAAAACTCGGTGTAACCGCTACCACTTCGTCCTTCAGACCCTCCTCAAGCAAGGCAGCAGTTTCAACCAACTTATCAACCGTGCAAAAAGCCCTCACCATGCAACGGTTCCTCAAGTCAACCCGAAGACCCATCAGAAATCTCTGCACACGGGCCGACTCACTCTCAACCGCTCGTCTAACATAAGACCCGAGTCGGTTGAACTCCACCTCATACTCGCGTACTGACCGATCCCCCTGAGTCAAACTCGCAAGCCTCGACTATATCTGGTTGAACGCCTCCTGAGGGAAGTACTTGGAGTTAAACTCCTCCACAAAATCCGCCCAAGCCATCGCGGCCTGAACTCTCCGTGCTGCCATACCCCTCCACCAGAGATCCGCATCACCCTCCAGATATTGGACCGCGATGTCCACTTGGTATCCCGCGGGACACCTACTCGAGAGGAAATTCCTCTCTACCCTCCTCAGCCACGCATCAGCGTCCTCAGGATTAGCACCTCCAGAAAAGAACCCCGTGCCAATCCTCTGCATCTGCTCCATCATCCTAAGGTAGGATGGGAGCTCCTCAGCAACCGCAGCTGCCACCTGAGGCTGAACCTCCACAACTACCGGATCCACAGGAGCCTGAGCCGGTACCCTCTCTGGTAACCGCTCCAACAACCTCGTCAACAGATCCGCTATGCGATCATCTCGGGCCCGAGCATCACCCGCTGCTACACCCGTAGCACCCGCTGGAACACCAGCCACACTGGCACTCACGCCAGCCACACCCTCAGACCCAACCAGACTCGCACGCGACTCCTCGACCTGCTCCTCCGACACACGGCCACGACCTTTACCACGGCCACGACCTCTACCCCGCCCTCTAGCCATCTGCACACGTGCAGAAGCACAGGCTAAGAGAACCAAAAATCAATCATCACAATAAAGATACTCACCGTGGAATCTCACAAGGCTCGAAGAGGATGATTCTANACGGCCACGACCCCTACCACGGCCACGACCTCTACCACGCCCTCTAGCCATCTGCATACGTGCAGAAGCACAAGCTAAGAAACTAAAAACAATCATCACAATAAAGATACTCACCGTGGAATCTCGCAAGGCTCGAAGAGGATGATTCTAAGACCCTCACACAACACCCAATTTATTATAGAACCACCTAGGCTCCTAGAACCGTATGGGCTCTGATACCAATTTGAAACAACTGCATTTTTTTTTTTAACAGAAATAATTAAACAATACAAGCACAAGTTCTACAGCTTACACAGCTAACAGTTCTATAACAGTAAAAGCAACGACAACAACGATAAAACCCCGGGTCCTAATCATCCCCTCTTCACTGCCTCGATTCCACGATCACGCCTTATCTTTACCTGCATCGACAAAAGTGATGCATCAACATTTGGCTAACCAAATGCTGAGTGAGATTGATCCTCCCAACAACAGGCTAACAACAAGCACAACAATCAGCAATGAACAATACGAAGAATTAATTAACACCAATTAAAACTTTCAGCACAATTAGTAATTCAACTCCATGAAAAACTAAACCAACGCCTAGCAATTCTACTCCAAGAAAAGCTAAACACACAGCCTGAAAGTAAACACACAGCCTGAAAGTAAACACACAACACGCTTTCAAGGCACAACCAACAACTGGTATCGATCGATACACCCCTGGTATCGATCGATACCCAAACAATACAAGTCTCCCGACAAGGGACTGGTATCGACCGATACACCCCTGGTATCGATCGATACTCCCCTGCGACTCACAACCTACGCGAGATCTAAACCCAGAAATCGCCAAGACAAAGCCCCAAACTCAGCAATCAAGCTTAACTAAGCATCACACAAGCTTAATTGCTAACCTTTGGTCACAACTCACCTTAGATCGGCTGGATCTAGCTCTAGAATGACTTCCTCAAGCTCAAGAAGACTTCTCTCTCTTCCCCCTTAGCTCACGCCAAAACCAAGCTATTCCAACCTCTTCTTCAAGCTTCTCTCCAAGCTCAAACCCTCTTGATCTCGCAAGATCCAAGCTTCACCAAGCTCTTTCTTTCTCTCTCTCTCTCTCTCATTCTCTCTCTCTCTCTCACGACCAATCTGAGTTTTCCCAAAAGAATGGTCTTTCACCCGTAAGAAGAGAAGAGAAGAAGATAAATAAGGAGAAAACCCGACTGGTGTCGATCGATACAGGCCAGTATCGATCGATACCACCCCCAGAACAAACCCGAATTAATTATTTTTCCCCAATAATCAATTCTTCCGGAACGCGGGCGTTACAATTGTCGTCTCAAAACCCGCTCACGAAGCTGTGAATTTTTGATACGGAACAACACCGTTGTTTTGTTAATGAACTGCACATCAATCTTAGAAGCTCTCTCGGTGCTAGTCCATATTCGATTAACATTAGCATGAATAGATCCGACATTAGGTGCATCCCCCATGAAGTAACCAACAACAAAAAAATTTCCGAAGAGGCGTCGCATCCTCGATAATTTCATCAGGGATCATCACCTCGGTAACACCATTGGACAGAACAAAAACGGGACCAATCCCCTAAGATGCAGACCACGGTGTTTTTTCCCCAGGGGAAACAGTTGAGGGGCTTTTCGGAGAAAAGGGAGGGTGAGGAAGCTCTATCGGCGACCTGAGGCGGCTAGGTCAAAAACTTTAATCTGTAAACATTAGTGTACCTCCAAATGAATTCCCGTCCTTTTATTGTTTATACTAGTCAATTTAGAGTTGGTGGGTCTCTTTAGTGTCCATTTACAATAATAAGTTTTGACAGACTTAGAGCTTCTCCAACATGGCATTAAAACATCAAATTTAGTGTGGGTTTGTCTCCAATCAGACGCCATATGCAACGGCAAATTTTGTTTTTAATGTTTTATGAGCAATATCACACCAAATATGGTTTGACACTGTTCATAACACTAAACATTAAAGTATATATTTTTTTTATTTAGCAACATAATTAAATTGGTGTTTATCAATTGATTAAAAATTGTAACTAGAAAATATATATACCATAGATATTTTTTTATTTTTTTCATTTTTAATAAAAAAATATCTAAATTAATACGCAAATTGATTAAGATTGAAAATACATTCTAAAGTTCATTATTTTTATTTTTTCACTATTTTAATAAAAATAATACGATGTAATTCATTTTTCACTATTTTCAAATTATCGATTGTAATCTTATATTTAACTAATAATTAATCAGTTATAAGAATAATTAGTATTTATTAAAACTATTAAAAATAAAAAGAATCTTAAATTTAATAATATACTAATAAAAAATATTTTTTTAGTGTGAGATTTGGTGTTGTGGTTGGAGATGAAAGAAAAAGTGGGCATCCTAACACCAAATTTGGTGTTAAAATAACATCAAATTTGGTGTTGTGGTTGGAGATGCTCTTAGAACTTGACTGGGGTTCGATTAAGGTGCATGGTTCTGGTCACAGTTACATATCAGTCAATCAATCTTTTCATGAGGACTCTCTAGTAGCCATTTCATAGTTACAACTGTTAATCACAATTTGGTTATGTGATGGTAATGTGGATGTTTTGTTCATATATTGGCTACTAGTTACTACTTGTCGACCACAGTGTTGGTACGTAGGATTCTGATTCGATTGCGTAGAATTGTCCTGGTAGGGGCAGCTCGGTTGTTATATTTTCTTCAAGGTATAAGGTTGTGATTTCCTAGAAGAGACATTTTGGAGTTGTTAGGTTGTGGTCTTTGTAGATGGTTTTGGAATGAAATTGAATGAGGTTGTGTGATCTGGTTTGAGAGTGTTGCACTTTGGTTTCAGTTTCCGATGATTACGTAATGTGCGTTTTATTTGGACTTGTTGGTATTTCTGTATTCGATATTTGTTTATAGCATGTCGCATACTTAAAGCTTCCAATGTTTCATTTGCAGGAAAGAAAGCGTATTGGGATATACTTGCGTATCAAGTGTAAATATTCAGTTGCTCATATGTTAGGAATATTTACATTTCTGTGTATCTATTGTTTAAGGCAATCTCTCTTTGTATATATTCAGCCTTATGGCTATCTACAATCAATACAAGAAAACCTTCTATACTACTGTTTTCTTGACATGGTATCAGAGAGTCTATAGGGTAAACTCGACATACTAAACCCTAATTCGATCCTCCTTTCGATATGATACGATGAGCAACACCGCCGGTGACCTGCCCTTGACGACTACAACATCAACGGAGACGGTGACAGCACCTTGTCGCACCATCTCTCCTAACGACTTATCGCCTAGCGATAACCCTGGTTGTGATATCTCACAGCCCCTTCTCCGTGGATCAGACTATGATGAGTGGTCAGCAAATATACGTCTTGCGCTGATTGCTCGGAAGAAATTCGGTTTTGTCGATGGAACAATTGAGAAACCAGCGGATGATTCCGGAGATCTTGAAGATTAGCATTGTAACAACGCGTTCGTGGTGTCATGGATTAAACTCACTGTTGATCTATCTTTGAGAACTACTTTGCAAACAGTGGATGTTAGCAAAGAATTGTGGGAATATATTTAAAAACGTTTCTCGGTGAAGAACGGAGTAAAGATTGGACTAATCAAGGCTGACTTGGCGATGGCACGGCAGAGCGGGAAAACTATTGAGGCGTATTATGGGTACATGGCCCAACTTTGGACAACGTTGAACGACTATCGACGCCTCAAGACGTGCAAGTGTGGGAAGTGTACTTGCGATATCAGTATTGAGCTCGCAAAGGAGAGAGAAGAAGATCGAGTCTACGATTTTGTCCGAGGGCTCGACGACTCATACATCCAACTTCGCTCAGCCTTGATTTCTCGTGTGCCGTTTCCATCGCTCAATGAGGTGTACCTGACACTTACTCAGGACGAAGACAGCAGGATGACACCTATCGCTACGGACAGTAGGATCGATGGTGTGAGCTTCGCAGCTCAGGCCATGCCTCAAAACCGAGGTGGTGCCAGCGACAAAAACAGAATTATGACGGGAGTTTGTAAGAGTTGTGGCAGAACCGGTAATGTCGCTGAGCAATGCTTTTGCGCCATTGGATTTCCACCTTGGTGGGGTGATAACCCGAGAAATCACGACTCCACCGCTCTGGCTCCGGAACGTGCATCTGTGGGATCTCGAAACAGAGCACCTCCATATGCTCATGCTGCGACATAAGCTCCGAGTCATGCTGCTCATGTCGTTGTTGGTAATGAATATCGAATCGGCTTAACAAGACTTACGGATGTGCAATGGAAGGGATTACTTGCGATATTAGCTGAACGTAATGTCAATGGCCAACCTCGTCTCTTAGGTAATTCCCTTCACGAAACTTGGATCTATGACACATGAGCTTCAAATCACATGACCGGAAGCATTGATTAGTTGGTTGAAACGAGTGTTATGAATCCTGTTATGATTAAGCTACCCGACGGACGATTTAGTGTTTCTAGGCGGAAAAAAACAATACAGTTAGGTAGTCAGTTGCATTTGAAGAATGTGTTATTTGTTGATGGTTTGAGATGTCATCTAATATCAGTTTCTCAGTTAGCACGCGATAGTGGTTGTGTGTTTCGGTTGAGTGACAAATTGTGTGTTGTCCATGACCGCATCACGAGAATCTTGATTTGAGCGGGTGAACAAATCAATGGATTGTACTTCTTTAGAGGAATGGAGTTTGCTGGTGCGATGGAGCGTGCCGATAAGGTGTCATCCAGTGTGTGGCATAAGCGTTTAGGACACCCTTTCTAGTTTTTCTGGTTTTAGTGATTTTGATAGCAAAGCGTGTGGGGTTTGTATCCGCGCAAAGCAAAATCGAGATGTTTTTCCCTTAAGTAGCAATAAAACTACCGATGCTTTTAAACTAGTTCATTGTGATCTTTGGGGTCCATATCGCACTCCTGCCATGTGTGGTCTCGATACTTTCTCACTATCCTCGATGACTACTCACGGGCATTATGGATCTACCTCTTATCATCAAAATTCGAAGCTCCATCCTCGTTGAAAACATTTGTCGCACTCATTGAACGACAATTTGACAAGAAAATCAGAACCATTCGAAGTCATAATGGATCCGAATTCATCTGCTTATCGAATTTCTTTAAGGAAAAAGGAATCATCCATGAGACTTCATGTGTCGCTACCCCCACAACAAAATGGGCATGTGGAGCGCAAGCATCGACATATTTTTAATGTTGCTTGTGCTCTCCGATTTCAAGCACACTTGCCCATCGAGTTTTGGGGTCATTGTGCTTTAACAACATATTACCTCATAAATCGAATACCGTCGAGTGTACTAAATGGCAAGAAGCCATTCGAAATGTTGTATGATCGACCTCCACCACTGGACCATCTTCGCGTTTTCGGCTCCTTGTGTTATGTTCACAATCGAGCTCATGGTGGTGATAAATTTGCACCACGTAGCCTGAAGTGCGTTTTCATCGGCTATCCTTTTGGGAAGAAAGGATGGAGAATGTATGACCCAATTACGAGAAAAGTTTTGGTTTCTTGAGATGTTCTGTTTTGCGAAAATGATTTTCCATTCCAGAACCGCTCTGTCTCGCCACCACCGCCTGACCCACCTTCTGTCGTCCTAACTCTGATAGACGACGAAGAATTTATTGCTGACCCATTTCATGTGGAGTCTCCGATTTTAGCTGACTCTGCTATTGATTCTTCATCTCCTAGCACATCAATTGATTCTGAAAATCGAACCGCTGCTGTGATCTCTGATCCATCTTGCCCTTAGTTCCCCAGGTTGAATCTTCCGTCCCTGAAATCCCAGAAAAACTTGTCCGTGGATTCCATCATCGTGCTCCTCCGCGAAAATTTGATGATTACCTGTTGAATAGTGTCATCACGATGCCCTCCGATGACACCAAATATCTGTATCCTCTTTGTGATTTCGTTAGTTATGATCGATTCTCCACTTCTCACAAGGCATATTTGCATGCTATCACCACAAATGTTGAACCAAAACACTATTCTCAGGCTATGGAAGACGATGTCTGGCGATTTGCTATGAAAGATGAAGTTGTTGCCCAAGAAGATAATTACTCTTTGACAGTTGAGACACTACCCAACGGCAAGAAAGCCATGGGGTGTAAATGGGTTTATCGAATCAAATACAACTCTGACGGGACTATTGAACGCTACAAAGCTCGTTTAGTTGTACTTGGAAACAAGCAAATTGCGGGTGACGATTATGAAGAAACCTTTGCCCTGGTCGCCAAAATGACAACGGTGAGATGTTTTCTTGAAGTTTCGGCTGCTTAGAATTGGGAGGTATATCAAATGGACGTTCATAACGCGTTCCTCCACGGGGATCTACAAGAAGAAGTTTATATGAAGCTAACTCCGAGATTTCATTCCGATGACAGGTCCAAAGTTCTTCGTCTTCGGAAGTCCCTCTACGGTTTGAAACAAGCACCACGTTGTTGGTTTGCAAAACTTCATTACGCCTTGATCGACTACGGTTTCAATTAATCTTCAGCTGATTTCTCCTTATTCACCTACAACAACGCTGGCTCTCGTATTCACGTTCTTGTCTACGTTGACGACCTGATCATTAGTGGGAGCTCTACATCGACAGTTCCGGTATTCAAGGACTACCTTGGATCGTGTTTTCGAATGAAAGACTTGGGAATTCTTACGTACTTTATGGGCATTGAGATGGCAAGGAATGCTTCGGGAATTTACTTATGCCAACGCAAATATGCCTTGGATGTGATTGCGGAAGAGGGACTTCTCGGCGCCAAACCGTTTAGCTAAACAAAAATCATCATTTGGCTCTAGCTAAACAAAAAATGTGAAAAATATAAAATTTAGTTGGGAAAAAGATGGGGGAATGCGGTCTTCATGGTCATTCTTCATATCCGAGAGCTATTACCGGGTTTCGTTGTGTGCGGACTTGATATATCATGGTTTTTTACCCTGTTTAAGCCATGATATAAGTCCTTTTATATAGTCTTTCTAGTGTTTTGGAGTCTTTTTAGAGTCTTTTACAGGTCTTAGCACATTTGGAGAATTATTGGAGATATTGGAGTTCTATGGAGCATTTTGGAGCGAAAGTGAAGTCAGATGACTAAGTGCCCGATCTGAGCAATGAGTATCGATCGATACCCCCTGGTATCGATCGACACCCGCCGAGAAATCATGGGCCGCGACTTTTTATGAAGTTTAAAGAATTGCAAAAGTACCCATAAGACTTTGATATTTACAAGAAGGCCCAAAACGTGTTTTAGGTTATAAATAAGATTTTACAGCCACTTGTTTAGGCTATGATTTATTTTGCTTAGTTTAAGAGAGATTTTGGTGAGAGACAAGTCTGGTTTCCCTTCGCCCGAGATCAGATCTCAAAACCTTGTTTCTCTTTCTGATTTTATATAGAGTATTTATTCAACATGTTTATTGATTCATTTACCATGTCTGAGTAGATCACCTGTTAGGTTTGGGGTTTTCTCATAGGGATTTCTTTGAATGCTAGGTTGATTATCTGTTAGGATTTATTATCTAAATTAGTTCTTCACCTTAGGTTGTTCTCAAAGCTAATTCTAGATTAATCACCTAGAACTTAGATCTTAGGATAATTGATTAGGCACGAGAGTGCAATTAATTACCTGATAAAACCTTAGGTGAGCAAATTAATTAAACCAAATTATTCGCAAAGAGATTTGGTTTAATTAATTTGTGAACATATTAAACCTGATTTTAAAGCTGATTTAGAATTTAGGATTCGCAAAGAGGTTTGGAATTCCTAGGATTTAGATTTAGATAGTTTTCGCAACGAGAGTTGGTTAATTATATTTTAGTGATTTGAGTTCTAGAACAGCACTTAATTTGAATCCTGTTAGTTAATTAGACTGCATTCATTGATTTCCTGAGAAATACCCTAAGCCTACATTCCTCCAATTGAATTTACAAACGCTTTTACTTGCAATCCTGTTTTCAACTACCCCATCTGGTTTAGCTTGATTCTGATCTATATAATATATTGAGTGATTCTTGAGTTCTTGTGTTCGACCCCTTGATTTACTGCAGCAACTGCTTTAGTACTATTTAGGGTATTAAATTGAGCATATCAATTTTGGCGCCGTTGCCGGGGATTCAATTTCGCCATTAGATTTTAGCTAAGAAATTCGTCTAAATCGCCTAGTATCGATCGATACCCTGCTGGTGTCGATCGATACCTGACGTAAATTTCAGTAACTTACGCTCTTTACTTTTGTTTTCAAGTGCATGCCTAATCAAGAAACCAGAAGCAAAAAGAGTACTCCACTAGTTGATCTATCACTGGAACAGCTAGCACACGTGGAACGCACAAACAGGAAAGCAAAGAAATCAGCTAAGATGAACAACAATCAAGTCGGGTTGGTTCGTGATGCTGCTGGAGCTTACAGAGACCAACAGGGTCGGTTGTGCAACGAGCAAGGAAAACGTCTGGATGGAGAGGGGATCGTAGTTCCACCTGCTCCTGTTGTCGCTGAGGATGTCGCTGGGAACGCGCATAATGCTGTGGTTAATCGTGGAAGAACGATTGGTGAGTACAACAGGCCGGATCAGTTTTTCGCCAATCGGTCTGCGATTCGTCCTCCTGCGTTCGAGAGGAACGACTTTGAGCTGAAACCCGCTTACTACACTCTAGTGGGACAGCATCTCTTTCATGGTCTTCCTCATGAACATCCAATGGACCATGTGGAGAAATTCGAGGACTTGGTCACTAGCATCAAGAGCAATGGAGTGTCCTACGATTATCTCTTCTGCAAGCTCTTCCCCTACTCTCTAGGTGGAGAAGCTACTTACTGGCTGAGGCAGCTACCTCCTGGATCGCTGACTAATTGGGAGGACACTAAGAGAGCCTTCCTGATTAACTTCTATGATGATGGACGATCTGAAGATCTGAGGAACAAGATCTCCACTTTTTCTCAAGGACCTACTGAGGCGTTCAAGGCTGCTTGGACAAGATTCAGATCGTACCAGAGAGATTGTCCACATCACGGATACTCTGATGTGCAGCTGCTGGGTATTTTCTTTCGAGGAGTAGATTGGAGGTATCAGATGGCTCTGGACTCTTCAAGCAATGGTAATTTCAACACCAACTATCCTGAGGACGCCTATGTGTTGATTGAGAACTTTGCATCTAGCAGCAGCACAAAGAGTGCAGATTTCGAGCGCAAGAAGCTGGCTGGTAATCAAGATGGATCGCAGATCGCTGAGTTTAAGGCTCAGCTGGATTCTATGCACAGTCTTCTGCTGGGAAAGACAACAAAGGCTGTCCATTTTGCTGAAGATGTTGAGGTTTTCAATGAAGGTGAAGCAGAAGATGTCAACTACATTGGTGGGTCTGGTTTTCAAGGACAGAGGAACCAATTCAACAACAATCGGAGCTTCAACAACAACTTCCAGCAAGGAGGATTCAACCAGAAACCTGCCCAGAACAGTGGTTACACCAGGAACTACGGAAGTCCTTCTTACGAGCCTGTAACTGCTAAGACATTAGAGAACAAAATTGAGGCCATGCTTGAAACACTTGTTCAAGGACAGCAGCAGATCACAGTGACCTTCAATGGTAAGATGGACGCCATGTACAAAGATCTGAGCGGAAGGATCGATTCTCTCGGTATTGGTCAGAAGAAGCTGGAAACTTAGGTAGCTCAGACTTCAGAAAGTTCAAGAAGAAAAGAAGGTTTTCTTCCAGGAAAAGGAGAGAACCCAAGGGCACACATCAATGCCATTACCTTGAGAAGTGGTAAGGAGGTCAATTCAGGAGTAAGAGTGGACCATCCTGCTGTGAATTTCGAGATGTCTGACGATGAAGACACTGAAATCGCCAAGGCATCGATCGACACTCCTCAGCATCGATCGACACCGATCGCGATTCTCAGACGGGAAAACTCCACATCCCAGGTATCGATCGATACCCCTCCTGTATCGATCGATACCGAACCTGAAGACGATGCAGAACTTGAGGTTACGAAGGAGAAGGCTAAAGCACTACCAGAGAGAGTCTACATCCCGAGGATACCTTATCCCAGAGCTCTTGGGAAGACTAAGAAGGAGGTAGAGGACGCTAAATGCAAGGAAATTTTGGACAAGCTGGTTGTTGAACTTCCCTTCATCGATGCTATCAAGACTTCTGCAGCCTTCAGGAGATATGTCAAGAAGATGGTGTCCAGCAATGTGAACCTTGAAGACGGCTGTCTGATGATCACTCATGAGTGCAGTGCAATCCTAAACAACAGGATCCCAACGAAACTTCCAGATCCATGGAGCTTTGTCTTGGATTGTACAATCGCTACTGACAGGTTTGAGCGTTCTCTTTGCGATCTTGGCTCGAGTGTCAACCTCATGCCTTACTCGGTTGCTAAGCGAATGGGAATGACAGACTTCACTTCTACGAGGATCTCGCTAATACTCGCTGATCGTTCAGTCAGACTCCCAGAAGGATTGCTCGAGGATGTTCCGATTATGATTGGGAATTTCTTAATCCCAACTGATTTCATTGTCTTGGAGTATGATTCGGAACCCAGAGATCCTCTCATCTTGGGAAGGCCATTCCTAGCAACAGCTGGTGCTCTGATCGATTGCAGGAATGGGAAGATAAGTCTTAACATTGGTGAGTTGGTCATGACTTTTAACATGGAGAAAATGATGAAGAGACCAACCATCGATGGGCAAACTTTCTTCGTTGATACCTTCTGTGATATTGCTGAGGAGTACTTCCTGGAGATGCATCCTGAGGATCCATTGGAGAGGGCATTGGTCTGTTCGGCTGAGTCAGAGGTTAAGTCACACGATGCTGCTGCTGAATACAGAAAGATACTCGATTCAGCACGACCAGTATCGATCGATACCCACCTGGTATCGATCGATACCCTGCGGCCAGAAAGAAGTTTGGCCGAAAGAACTATGCAAGCTGCTGGGCTTGGAGATTGGAGCGAAGAGAACGCTCCCAAAGTGGAACTCAAACCACTTCCTACGAATCTGAGGTATGGTTTTCTTGGTCCTAATTCCACGTTCCCAGTTATCCTTAATGCTTCTTTGAACAACGCAGAGGTTACCTTACTGCTAAGCAAGCTGCGCAAGTATCGCAAAGCTCTTGGCTATTCTCTTGATGATATTTCAGGTATATCACCGGCTCTGTGCATGCATAGGATTCATCTTGAGGACGAGTCAAAGGCTTCAGTTGAGCATCAAAGGAGGCTGAATCCAAACCTGAAGGAGGTGGTTAAGAAGGAGGTCATGAAACTCTTAGATGCAGGAGTTATCTATGCCATCTCAGATAGCTCTTGGGTCAGTCCAGTGCATGTTGTTCCTAAGAAAGGAGGGATAACAGTGGTGAAGAATGAGAAGGATGAGATGATTCCTACAAGGACTATCACTGGACATCGAATGTGCATTGATTACAGGAAGTTGAATGCAGCCACACGGAAAGATCACTTCCCATTGCCATTCATTGACCAGATGTTGGAGAGGTTGGCTAGTCATCCCTACTACTGCTTCCTTGATGGATATTCAGGTTTCTTCCAGATTCCTATCCATCCAGATGACCAAGGGAAGACAACCTTCACCTGTCCCTATGGCACATTCGCATACAGGAGAATGCCATTTGGGTTGTGTAACGCTCTAGCCACTTTTCAGAGGTGTATGATGTCTATCTTCACAGACATGATTGAAGATTTCATGGAGGTGTTCATGGATGATTTTTCAGTATATGGATCATC
>PKML01051522.1:1062810-1077836 GCA_002933935.1 Eutrema yunnanense
AGTGCGATTAATTACCTGATAGAACCTAGGTGAGCAAATTGATTATTCGCAAAGAGATTTGGTTTAATTGATTTGTGAACATATCAAACCTGATATTAAAGCTGATTTAGAATTTAGGATTCGCAAAGAGATTTGGAATTCCTAGGATTTAGATTTAGATAGTTTTCGCAACGAGAGTTGGTTAATTATATCTTAGTGATTTGAGTTCAAGAACTGCGCTAAATCTGAATCCTGTTAGTTAGTTAGTCTGCATTCATTGATTTCCTGAGAAAAACCATGGGCCTATATTTTCCAAATTGAATTACAACCCTTTTAAATTTCTGCATTGTTTTCATTTACATCTTTTGATTTAGCTTATTTCGGATCTATATAATCTACTGTGTGATCTCTCTGAGTCTTTGTGGTTCGACCCCTACACTTACTACAACAACTGCTTTAGTATCTTAGGGTATTAAATTGAGCATATCACTTTCCCGCTATGGCGGCTCTATGAATTAAATAATTTCACCGCCACATGCTCCCAAAAAGTCTGAGAACTCACGTTCAACCGAGCTCGAGCAAGTACAAGAAATTAAAGAGGCGCACCAGTCCATATGCTTACAATCTGAAGAGCTCGCACGCGAGATCCCAAACGTAAGCAACCTCTTGGATCTAAATCGCCCGAAGCGAATATATTTCATTTCGGGAGGTTCCAAGTTGTGCAAAAACTCGATCAACTCGATCAAAGCCTACCAAAGAAGGGTCGAAAGCGAAATGAGGGAACACCCTCCCCTACAGGGACCCGATCACAAAATCACATTTCTCGAAAGCGAAACGCTCGACCTAGACAAACCACACGACGACGCACTAATAATCCGACTCGATATAGCCATAATCGAGGTAACCAGAATGATGATAGACACCGTAAGCTTGGTCGACGTATTGTTTTATAGTTCATTCAAACAGATGGGCTACAAGGACATTATATTATGCGGTACCCGATCTCCTCTCATCGGTTTTGCTAGTGAAACGACATACTCCCTGTTATCACAGGAGGCGTACAACAGCTCACAAATTCCGAGGTCATAGATCACCCCGCACCATATAACGCCATACTCGGCAGACCGTGGATATATGCCATGAGACCAGTCCCATCAACGTATCATCAATGCGTAAATTTCCCTACCTTCGAGGGGATTAAAACGATTCGTGGAAGCCAACGAGCTTCGCAACAATGCTCATGACCCAACCACTTGTGAACCTCACAAGAACCTGGTCACACCCGCCTGCATAAACGATGCTCACCCAGAACGATGCGTGAACATCGGACTAGAGCTCTCAAACTCTATAAGAACTGATCTAATAGCCTTCCTATAAGAAAATGTCGGCACCTTCGCATGGTCCACCTCCGACATTCCAGGAATCGACCTCAGGGTAACTTCCCACAAACTAAACGTTGATTCCACCTACAAACCCATCAAACAAAAACGTCGCAAGCTCGGTCCGGATAGGGCCAAAGCAGTTAACGATAAAGTAGACATGCTAGTTAAAGTCAGATCAATCAGGGATATGAAATACCCTGATTGGTTAGCTAACCCAGTAGTTATAAAATATAAAAATGGGAAGTGGAGTGTCTGCATCGATTTCACAGACCTCAACAAGGTATGTTCTAAAGACAGCTTCCCACTCCCACACATAGATCGGTTAGTGGATGCCACATCTGGCCACGAGCTATTGTCCTTCATGGATGATTTTTTCGGGTACAACCAAATCCTCATGCTCCCGAAAGATCAAGAAAAAATTGCCTTCATAACAGATCGCGGAACATACTGCTACAAATTCATGCCATTTGGCCTAAAGAATGCTGGAGCAACCTACTAACGCTTGGTAAACAGAATGTTCGCCGATCAACTCGGAAAAATAATGGAAGTTTACATTGACGACAAGTCTTCAAAAGAAAACGACTATGTAACACAGCTCAAGGAGTGCTTCGCAATCCTCAGTCAGTACAAAATGAAACTCAACCCGAACAAGTGCTCCTTCGGAGTAGCCTCTGGATAATTCCTCAGTTACCTAGTAACATAACGAGGAATCGAAGCAAACATAAAACAGATCGCGACCTTCCTCGAAATGCCTTTACCAAAAACACCAAGAGAAGTTCAAAGACTAACCGAGAGAGTGGCGGCCCTAAACCGATTCATCTTCCGGTCAACAGACAAATGCCTCCTATTCTACCAACTCCATAAAGGAAAACAAATCCAATGGGACGACAAGTGCGAAGACGCGCTCAACTAGCTAAAAACATACCTAAACGAACCTCCGGTACTATCCAAACCAATAAAAGGTAAACCAATATACCTCTACACCGCGGTCTCCCCTGCCGCAGTTAGCGGCGTCCTAGTTTGAGAAGAACATAACGAACAAAAACTCATCTACTACGTCAGCAAAACGCTGATAGATGCGGAAACAAGATATCCAGCAGTGGAAAAATTATCCCTCGCTGTCATAATGTCTGCAAGAAAACTACGACCCTACTTTCAATCGCACTTCATAATGTTCATGACCTTGCAACCGCTGCACACCATTTTTCATAGCCCCAACCAGTCAGGACGAGTACCCAAATGGGCAATCTAGCTCAGCGAGTACGATATAGAATATCGAACAAGAACATGCGCAAAAACACATGTACTAGCAGACTTCATCATCGAACTAGCTCCCCTAACTATTGACGAAACCTCCCCAAACAAGAAATGGATACTCCACGTAGACGGAGCATCCTTGAAACACGGATTTGGGGCAGTAATCAGACTCGTGTCCCCAACAGGAGAAGTGCTCGAACAATCGTTCAGACTAGGCTTCAACGCCTCCAACAACGAAGCTGAATACGAAGCCCTAATCGATGGGCTCAAGCTCGCTTTAGGCATAGGAATCAGCGAAGTGAGCGCATTCAGCGACTCACAGCTTGTCATCAGTCAATTTCAAGGAGAATACATAATAAGAGACGAGCGCATGGAAGCCTACCTCAAAGTAGTCCGCTGACTAGCAGAACAATTCACTAAGTTTGAACTCACGAGGATACCTTAAGGAGAAAATACATCCGCAGACGCTCTCACAGCACTCGCCTATACCTCCGACCCACTGGTCAAAAGAATAATACATGTCGAAGGGATTGAAGAACCCATCATCGACATACCGACCAAAACGATGTTGATCAATATGATTACAAGGACTCCCACAAAAAACATAGTTTGGCCTTCTAACAGCTTGGAAAACAGTACCGGAAATGAAAATACAGAGTCCGCTTCAGAAATCGACGAGCTCACAGAGACCAAGGCAATTGAACCCATCGACCCCTATCCCGAAGAACACACTTCAGACGAACTGACCTCGGCCAAAGCAAACACGACCGAAACCATAGAGCTTGAAGCAGAGGATAAACCCAACAAAATGAGGAGTTCATCAACATACCGGATTCGAGAATTCTCATTACGGATTCTTTGCTTTCACAAAAGAAGTGACCAATCATGTGGTCCATGCAAGTTCTAGAAAACGTGGTTCCTCGAGGTAGATCACGAACCACGCTATTGAATTCCTCTAACTTTTTCCAACTAATCTTGTTCGATTAACTTTTGTGTTTCTCAGGATAAAATATACGAATAGCATAAGACGTACCATATGGTGTTGTCGAATGCCTCACCCTCATGAAGTAGGTGTGAATGTGTTCTCTACTCTCCTTGCTATAGCGAAAGAATGCTTGTAGACAACTTTTTCCCACACGTCCGAGAAAGGCTCGTACACCGGGATCGATTTCACGAAGTTGTTAAATTCGATCAATCTTTCTCGGGAGATGTTTTGTGTTCTTGGTTCCTCATGGATTATACTTGTAGGAGGTGTTGGTTCAAAGGTTGAGCCATACATCGAACTAAAATCAGGTTCGCAGAAGAACAACCTTGGGTCTTCTTCTTCGGAGTATTGTTCCTCGATTTCCTCGGGTGATTGAGTATACCAACCCATGTTGAAAGGTGCATATAAGTCTGGTTCCAAGTCACTTGAAGGGTTTTTTGAAGTTTGAGAATCAATGGAGAAGACGGCTTGCTCAAAGGAGGGTGAACGGGACTCGAGAGGTCCAAGGAGAAGTGAGCTTCTTATTCATGGCTGCTTCGGTTACCACTTGACAGTCAAGGTATTGATTTAGCATCCTGTTGAGTCGCTCCAAACGCATGCTAATCTTTGAGTTGAAGATTTGTTGTTCCGAGAATTTACGGGGTTGATGGTGATGGTTTTGTTGAGTGTTGACGAACGGAGACGCATAAGGCTCGTCTTGAGAATAAGGAGGCTCGTAGCATCCTTGAAAGTAGATGGTCGGTGCCAGTTTCTGATCCACGTAGAACGTGTCACAGTTACTGTGTGAGTCATTAGAGTAGTGAGCACAAGATGGATCTTAGCAACCTTGCTCGTAGTAGCAATCTCGCTCCAGAGGCGAGTTCATGTTTCAAAACCTAAAACGAAGAAAAATAAAAACAAAAATTAAAAAGAAAAAGTTTGTTCTAGAGTTGATTTACTAACCTCTAAGGTGTGACAGAGCGATATAAATTTCCTCTCTGGCAACGGCGCCAAAAACTTGATGCGAGTGGATTGTTAATCCAAACTCTCGGGTTTTAAATTTATAACCAAAAGGTTCTGCAAGTGCACAGATGTGTGTTGTAGTACTTGATGTATTAATCCACAGAGAAGAAAAGCTGTTCTATGAGAGCTTAGACAGAGAATTAGGAAGGAAGTCTAGAACGAAAATAAGTTTTATAGGGTGTTTGTCACAAAAAGTGTAAAGAACAAAAACGGAAAATTGCTTGAAAAACTAGGTATGAAAATCGATGGCTTGAAAGTAAAGGGGAAAACGATTTGTAAACAATAATAAAACGTGTTGGGTCGACAGGGATATCTTAGGGTATGCTCGATTCAATCACGGCCCCTAAGCTCTTAGTAACACGATTCTAGCTTTTAACTCCACGAACTGAACAGAATAAACGGCGTAGTCTACTTTCGTACATCATACGCACCAACAATCTATATACTCGACCAGTAGCTTTCGTCTCTGGCCGGACAGAAAATCGTGCTGTTCGCGCTGGTTCTTCTTAGTTCACGGCACTCCGTAAATTTACTTTTGTATCTTACGATGCGACACGCTCTTATAGATAAAGGATTCATGCATTTAGATTCAGCACTTTTGGTGGTTCTTTAAAACCTATGTATCAGCCTGTAGTTCATGACGCTAGATTCACGCATTAACAATGATCTACAAGTAAAATACATAATTAAATAAAACAGGAGATTGATGAAAGAGGGTTCTCGATTTTAAGAACTAAGTCCGGAGAAAACCTCTTCACCAATCTCAAAAGAGTAATCGAACAAAAAGTAAAGAGCGAAAAATAAAGAGAAAAAGTAATGCAAAAAGTAAACTAAAATGGTGTAAAAAAAGCACACATTTTTTTGTCTCTAAAACACATATTTATAGGTATTCTCTTCTGCTTTCGTCAGTCTTTAAGGTTTTGAGTTGACGGGAATTGAACGGGCCTTGAAATTGGGCTTACGGGACGAAACTGGTTTTGCCGCGGGTCCATGGTCTCTGGCCACAGCGAAACGTGCCTTGGCCGCGGGTCAAAGTCTCTTGGCCACGAGAAACTGCCTCTTGGCCGCAGGTCGGAAGCTTCTGCACAATGTGAACTGGGACGTCTTGAACTTGATGTATCTTTTGATTAAATCGTTGGATCGTCCTCAAATCACTTGTAATGGAAAGGTAGTTGTTCCTTCTTGAATATCTCCAAAATTGGGCTGGATCAGCCGGTGAGAAGAACCTCTTTGGAAGTTGAAATTTTGACGGTTTGACTCGGAGCCAAAAATCTAATTTTTTTCCAATTTGCAATGATTATGTCTAAGTATCCCGAAAAGAGTCTTGAAACTACAAATATGCGAAAACCGTAAAAAAACATGTAAAAGCGAATGAAACACTTTTTAAAGTGTTCTAAAATAGATAGTAGAATGGATACAAATACGGTGTTATCACTCGACATTTTTCCTTTTGATTAGCGAACTAATTTTTGTGAAGAGCTGGAGGACAAACTGGCATCAGAAACGTCACGAGCGTAACTTCCTAGCAAAGACAAAAAGCTCGATGTCAGGCATCAGCTCACAACCTCTAAACAAAAAAACTATCGCAGTTTACGTCGGCGAGGAGGGTCAATGTGAACAGCTCCCGGGATAGCTAAGGTAACAAAAGGAGGCACGTAGTCAGCTGGCAGTGATCTGATAGGGTGAATGGTACGGAGAGTTGATTGTATCCTCGACCTCGCAAACGAAAGCCAATGGATCCGTCCTTGGCACAACTTGTTAACGAGCTCATGTAGGATGTCGTCCTCGATAATCTTACCAGGTAAACCTGCAAAAAAAAAAAAAAAAAAATCAGTAGAGCCCTCTCATCAGCAGATCTGCTAGAAAAGAGAAGCTCGTCAACAAACTCCGCGAGCTCTCGAAATTTTTATCTAACCAATGCTAGATTCCCAAATTGACGGGATCCTCCTGAAATCAAAATCCCCAACCGACGCCTGATTGATTTTGAAGAGGAAATTTTTTCCCTCCAGCGATCGTCTCTCGCCGGGATCCCCTCAAAAACGTTCCGACGAGAGCGCGGAGATAAATAGAAATTCCCCGCAAATAAGTTGTTGTGCTTAATCGAGCACATCTTGTGGAGCTCCTATAGTCCGAAAGAAATATTTTATTCCTGAGCCCGAACCGCAAGAGCAATTGCATGGCGGATGAAGTTAGGGTTCATCTGGGCAAATGACATATGTAGCTCCGCTAGTAACCTTAGAAGGTACTCCGGGATAGGAAACAAAAGGTCGCAGTGCTCGAAATATGTTGTATACGCCGCGCAGTAGCCCGGCCTCATGGTCTCAGGGGTTTCATCACGACGAGGATTTCATATGTGGACCGAAAAGAGCCCTCGCAACAAAAAGGGAAATTTCGGAAAGCAAAACTCTTAAATAAGAACAGCTATGGAGTATCAGCAGACAGATTAAATCGATTCCCTAAAATCGCGATATCACTTACTCAAAAAAAAAAAAGACAAAGCGATCGATTAAAATTCAGAACTTAAAAAGTTAAAAGCAAAAGAAAAGGAGAAGTTATCTTGATTGAAGTGGGAGCGTGTGCAGTTAATAGGAGATGTGGGAAGTAGGATTTATATGCATCCATTATTTATGTTATCAAGGTCGCAGAGATCTCTCACTTCCTCATATCTCAACCGTCCATCAGCATTAACTAATGTGTTTGCAATATCTTATAAAAAAAGATTTGGATTTATACCACCATGTACAATAAGGAAATCTATATATTGCATATTGAACTTTTTCAAGTACCAATCCAGCAAAAATCCCCCTTCTCTCTCTCTCTCTTTCTCTGAATTCTAAAATAAATAAAAAATGATAATCCTTTACAATCAAGCAGATTGAGAAAATTAACAAAACCCTAAGCCGCAAATTGGACCTATCTAATGAAAAATGTTTGAACGATGGCGAGGATCGAAATTTCTTGAGGTTAACGGTTGACTATTTTTTTATCATGATTTTGTGAAGTCAACCACGAGTTGAGAAATTATTCTACGCAGACAGATAGTTGGGAATTTATTGTGTCGATTGCAAATAATTGAGAAATTAAATGAGAATTTGCCTACGACAGATAAATTTATTTAATGTTTCCGCGTTTCAAGGTTAACAATTGACTATTTTATCACGATTTTGCAAAGTCAACGACACGTTGGAGAATTGTTTTGCGCAAACGATAATTGATGATTAAAAACACGAATTGCAAATAAGTTAGGAATTATTTTTTTCCGACAAATAAGTGAGGAATTAAATGAATATTTTCCCAACTTCTTGAGGTTAACAATTGACTATTTTATCATGATTTTGCAAAGTCAACCGTGAGTTGAGGAATTATTCCACGCATACATATAGTTGGAAAATTAATTTGCCGATTGCAAATTGTTGAGAAATTAGATGAGAATTTGTTTGATGACAGAGAAATAGATTTAACGTTTTGCCGTTTCAAGATTAACGGTTGACTATTTTTATCATGATTTTGTGAAATTAACGACGCGCTAAAGAATTGTTTTGTGCAAGTGATGGGTGGGGATTAAAAGCACCGGTTTCAAATATGTGATGAATTAAATGAGTAGTTTCGCATGGAATTTTGAATGATGTAGTATTTTTGCTTGGTTTGCTCTTCCTTCATGGCTTATGTCCTTTCTTTGATAGTAGCAGCGTCCTTTAGAGTTTGTTCTTCGAGAGTCACGACGTGGGCAGCAAGTTCATCGAACTTGTTATTGAATTCGGGTTAGATTGTGTCTAGCTTCGTATTCATCGCCGCTTTGGTTACCACTTGACAGTTAAGGTATTGATTTAGCATCCCTTTGAGTCGCTCCAAACGCATGCTAATATTTGAGTTGAAGATTTGCTGGTCCGAGAATTTACGGGGTTGATGGTGATGGT
This sequence comes from Eutrema yunnanense, assembly GCA_002933935.1. NCBI lineage: Eukaryota > Viridiplantae > Streptophyta > Magnoliopsida > Brassicales > Brassicaceae > Eutrema > Eutrema yunnanense. Next base: position 1,071,333 of record PKML01051522.1, read on the forward strand.
TTTGTTGAGTGTTGACGAATGGAGACGCATAAGGCTCGTCTTGGGAATAAGGAGGCTCGTAGCATCCTTGAAAGTAGATGGTCGGTGCCAGTTTCCGATCCATGTACGTAGAACGTGTCACAGTTGGTGTGTGAGTCATGAGAGTAGTGAACACAAGATGTGTATTAGCAACCCTGCTCGTAGTAGCAATCTCGCTCCAGAGGCGAGTTCATGTTTCAAAACCTGAAACGAAGAAAAACAAAAACGAAAATCAAAAAGAAAAAGTTTATTCTAGAGTTGATTTACTAACCTCTAAGGTGTGACAGAGCGATATAAATTTCCTCTCTGGCAACGGCGCCAAAAACTTGATGCGAGCGGATTGTTAATCCAAACTCTCGGGTTTTAAATTTATAACCTAAAAGTTCTGCAAGTGCACAGATGTGTGTTGTAGTACTTGATGTATTAATCCACAGAGAAGAAAAGCTGTTCTATGAGACCTTAGACAAAGAATTAGCAAGGAAGTCTAGAACGAAAATAAGTTTTATAGGGTGTTTGTCACAAAAAGTGTAAAGAACGAAAACGGAAATTTGCTTGAAAAACTATGTATGAAAATCGATGGCTTGAAAGTAAAGGGGAAAACGATTTGTAAACAATAAATAAAACGTGTTGGGTCGACAGGGATATCTTAGGGTATGCTCGATTCAATTACGGCCCATAAGCTCTTAGTAACACGATTCTAGCTTTTAACTCCACGAACTAAACAGAAAAAACGGCGTAGTCTACTTTTGTACATCCTACGCACCAACAATCTATATACTCGACCAGTATCTTTCGTCTCTGGCTGGGCAGAAAATCGTGTTATTCGCGCTAGTTCTTCTTAGTTCACGGCACTCCGTAAGTATACTTTTGTATCTTACGATGCGACACGCTCTTATAGATGAACGATTCGGGCATTTGGATTCAGCACTTTTGGTGGTTCTTGAAAACCTATGAATCAGCCTCTAGTTCATGACGCTAGATTCACGCATTAACAACGATCTATAAGAAAGAGCTCTAGAATTCAGATAGGGTTTTACCTAGTGAAATCCTTATCGAATATAGAATTCCTCTCGATAATCCCTTTAAACCCAACGATTAAACTACTCGCACATAATATAAGTAAAATACATAATTAAATAAAACAGGAGATTGATGAAAGAGGGTTCTCGATTTTAAGAATTAAGTCCGGAGAAAACCTCTTCACCAATCTCAAAGAGTAATCGAACAAAATGTAAAGAGCGGAAAATAAAGAGAAAAAGTAATGCAAAAAGTAAACTAAAATGGTGTAAAAGAAAGCACACAGTTTTTGGTCTCTAAAACACATATTTATAGGTATTCTCTTCTGCTTTCGTCAGTCTTTAAGGTTTTGAGTTGACGGGAATTGACCGGACCTTGAAATTGGGCTTATGGGACAAAACTGGCTTGGCCGCGGGTCCATGGTCTCTGGCCACGGCGAAAAGTGCTTTGGCCGCGGGTCAAAGTCTCCTGGCCACGGTAAACTGCCTCTTGGCCGCAAGTCGGAAGCTTCTGCACAAGGTGAATTGGGACGACTTGAACTTGATGTATCTTTTGATTGAATCGTTGGATCGTCCTCAAATCACTTGTAATGGAAAAGTAGTTGTTCCTTCTTGAATATCTCCAAAATTGGGCTGGATCAGCAGGTGAGAAGAACCTCTTTGGAAGTTGAAATTCTGACGCTTTGACTCGGAGCCGAAAATCTAATTTTTCTCCAATTTGCAATGATTTTGTCTAAGTATCCGAAAAGAGTCTTGAAACTACAAATATGCGAAAACCGTAAAAAAACATGTAAAAGAGAATGAAACACTTATTAAAGTGTTCTAAAATAGATAGTAGAATGGGTACAAATACGGTGTTATCACTTGGCATTTTTCCTTTTGATTAGCGAACTAATTTTTGTGAAGAGCTGGCGGACAAACTGGCGTCGGAAACGTCACGAGCTCAGCTTCCTAGCAAAGACAGAAAGCTCGATGTCAGGCATCAGCTCACAACCTCTAAAAAAAACTATCGTAGTTTACCTCGGCGAGGAGGGTCAATGTGAACAGCTCCCGGGATAGCTAAGGTAACAGAAGGAGGCACGTAGTCAGCTGGCAGTGATCTGATAGGGTGAATGGTACTGAGAGTTGATTGTATCCTCGACCTCGCAAACGAAAGCCAATGGATCATTCCTTGGCACAACTTGTTAACGAGCTCCTGGAGGATGTCGTCCTCGATAATCTTACCAGGTGAACCTGCAAAAAAAAAAAAGAAATCAGTAGAGACCTCTCATAAGCAGATCTGCTAGAAAAGAGAAGCTCGACAACAAACTCCGCGAGCTCTCGAAATTTTTATCTAACCAATGCTAGATTCCCAAATTGACGGGATCCTCCTGAAATCAAAATCCCCAACCGACACCTGATTGATTTTGAAGAGGAAATTTTTTCCCTCCAACGCTCATCTCTCGCCGGGATCCCCTCAAAAACTTTCCGACGAGAGCGCGGAGATAAATAGAAATTCCCCGCAAATAAGTTGTTGTGCTTAATCGAGCACATCTTGTGGAGCTCCTATAGTCCGAAAGAAATATTTTCTTCCTGAGCCCGAACCGCAAGAGCAATTGCATGGCGGATGAAGTTAGGGTTCATCTGGGCAAACGACATCCGTAGCTCCGCTAGTAACCATAGAAGGTACTCCGGGATAGGAAACGAAAGGTCGCAGTGCTCGAAATATGTTGTATACGCCGCGCAGTAGCCCGGCCTCATGGTCTCAGGGGTTTCATCACGACGAGGAAGGTCGATTTCGACGGATTACAGAACGTCGTAAATGAGATGAAGATTTTTGAGATCACCGTGAGTAACTATCGGTTTCATATGTGGACCAAAAAGAACCATCGCAACAAAAAGGGAAATTTCGGAAAACAAAACTCTTAAATAAGAACAGCTATGGAGTATCAGCAGACATATTAAATTGATTCCCTAAAATCGCGATATCACTTACTCAAAAAAAAAAAAGACAAAGCGATCGATTAAAATTCAGAACTTAAAAAGTTAAAAGCAAAAGAAAAGGAGAAGTTATCTTGATTGAAGTGGGAGCGTGTGCAGTTAATAGGAGATGTGGGAAGTTGGATTTATATGCAGCCATTATTTATGTTATCAAGGTCGCAGAGATCTCTCACTTCCTTATATCTCAACCGTCCATCAGCATTAACTAATGTGTTTGCAATATCTTTTAAAAGAAGATTTGGTGTTATACCACCATGTACAATAAGGAAATCTATATACTGCATATTGAACTTTTTCAAGTACCAATCCAGCAAAAATCCCCCCTCTCTCTCTCTCTTTCTCTGAATTCTAAAATAAATAAAAAATGATAATCCTTTACAATCAAGCAGATTGAGAAAATTAACAAAACCCTAAGCCGCAAATTGGACCTATCTAATGAAAAATGTTTGAACGATGGCGAGGATCGAAATTTCTTGAGGTTAACGGTTGACTATTTTTTTATCATGATTTTGTGAAGTCAACCACGAGTTGAGAAATTATTCTACGCAGACAGATAGTTGGGAATTTATTGTGTCGATTGCAAATAATTGAGAAATTAAATGAGAATTTGCCTACGACAGATAAATTTATTTAATGTTTCCGCGTTTCAAGGTTAACAATTGACTATTTTATCACGATTTTGCAAAGTCAACGACACGTTGGAGAATTGTTTTGCGCAAACGATAATTGATGATTAAAAACACGGATTGCAAATAAGTTAGGAATTATTTTTTTCCGACAAATAAGTGAGGAATTAAATGAATATTTTCCCAACTTCTTGAGGTTAACAATTGACTATTTTATCATGATTTTGCAAAGTCAACTGTGAGTTGAGGAATTATTCCACGCATACATATAGTTGGAAAATTAATTTGCCGATTGCAAATTGTTGAGAAATTAGATGAGAATTTGTTTGACGACAGAGAAATAGATTTAACGTTTTGCCGTTTCAAGATTAACGGTTGACTATTTTTATCATGATTTTGCGAAATTAACGACGCGCTAAAGAATTGTTTTGTGCAAATGATAGTTGGGGATTAAAAGCACCGGTTGCAAATATGTGATGAATTAAATGAGCAGTTTCGAAAATAAAGGCAGATTTTTCCAATCGAGGAACCGAGGAACAAAAAAGAAAGCGAGAGAATCAAAGTTACATTGCAAGATACTAATATCGTGAATAATTCCTTTCAATTCAATTGTAGTGGTCTCAGTGGTGAAAATGGTGCTGATGGCTTGATAATCCAAGAAAACGTTGAGGGAGCTTAACTCTGCTCTGTGAGCATCAGAAAGCGCAAACTTAATGGGTAGAGCCTCACCTATGGGATTGACAGAGCAAAGCCGAATAAACATGTATCCTGACAAGGTAGTTGTATTCTAGGCGAAATATGTGGAAGATAAATTATTGAGATTGATGAGAGTTTATGATTGGAAGAATTGTATATTTAATCTCATAAGAATAACTATTAGGACTACATTCATATTTATACTAAAGATCTTTCCTAAACTAGATAGATACAAATCTCTATAATATCTAAATAATAACTATACAATATTTACTAATAATATTATGGATCTTCTAGATCCTTCTATACGCCCCCTCATGCTCAAAGCGGTAATGGAGATATGACGGAATGAACGGCTTGAGATTGACAATAGATCCGATGCGGTTGGCGGAAGCGGAGGTAGCAAGTGGAAGAGGAGGCAGAGGACATCGGCGACGAAGGAGATTGAAGTGGCGCTGTGGAAGCCATGGACGTAGGTACTTGACCTAGTTTCTCGAGGAAGAAGAAGCCGATAGTTTTTTTTTTCTTTTTTTTTTTTTTTTTTTGTAAATAAAACAAAGCAAAAGAATTTTGAAGAATATTAAGATTGACGAAAAACACTGAAAACATAAGTACTAAAGCTTCGATAACAGTAAAAGAAAATAACACGATTGGTTTGGAAATATGAGAAGCACTACGCTTAGATTCAGAGGTCTATGATAGACTTGAATAAGGAGAAGCTCGCTGTCTTAGATTCAGAGGCACTAAGGCTTGAATAGGAAGCTCGATGGCTTGGATTCAGAGGTTCATGATGAATTTGAATTTTTGGAAGCACTTGGCTTAAAAGAAAACAAAACAAAAATACAAAAAAAAATAAAAGAAGTTTGATGGCTTGAAATTAAAGAAAAACGAAAAGAAGTTTGATTGTTAGATCAAAACTTCGGAGCAAACCTGCTCTGATACTATATTGAGATTGATGAGAGTTTATGATTGGAAGAATTGTATATTTAATCTCATAAGAATAACTATTAGGCCTACATTCATATTTATACTAAAGATCTTTCCTAAACTAGATAGATACAAATCTCTATAATATCTAAATAATAACTATACAATATTTACTAATAATATTATGGATCTTCTAGATCCTTCTATATAAATGAACCATTCGAATGTGTTCTTCAAGTAGAAAATACAGTGGTTTTCTGTTTTCAAATTAGGCATGGGTAAAAAATCCGAATCCAAAACTACTCGAACCGAAGGGTTTTAGATCCATTAAAATACACGAACATATCATAACTTCTTATACCTGAAGAACCAAAACCAAACCTGTAGCGAATCGAGAACCGAATGAGTACCCAAAATACCCGTTTTGCAAGAATATCTGCCGGTTGATTTCCTTCACGATTAATCCAGCTAAATTTGGCTTCCTCAAAACGATTCTGCCAATATCTGATTTCACGAATCCAATTGTAGAGCCCGAAGTTTAGTTTAGTACCGTCAATCAAATCAATCACAGATTGATTATCTCCTTCAAAAACAACCTTTCTTAATCCTTTACTCCAACAGTGTTGCATAGCAATGAGGAGGGCCTGAAATTCACTTTCTATAGCCTTTGAAACTCGGAAACCTTCTGCTTGGCCTGATCCAAGATAAACTCCTTTATCATCTCTGATGAGCCAACCCGATTTTGCAGAAATTGTATTATTCACAAAAGTGCCATCATAATTGCATTTGACCCAACCCGAAGGTGGTTTTTGCCATATAGTATGTCCTCTTTTTTTGTGTCTTCGTGTCGTTGAAAGAGCAGCGTTTGATTTTGTAATATTGTCCTCTGTATTCACCCATTCCAAAGCATCTTGTCTAGCAAGTCTGAGACATTGTCGCCATGGGATATTTTCCTTCTGAAATATCATAATATTTCTGCTTTTCCACAATCTCCATAGTATCCATAGTGGGAGTTGGTTGAATGGTGAGTTCACAGTAGATAAATTCCAAGAAAAGCAAACCTCAATTTTAGCATCAAGGGTCGCGGCGGTGTCAATGAGTATCGGATTTGGTATTCCAGAAGCTCTCCAAACCATCTGAGAATATTCACAGTCAAAGAGGATGTGTTTGGATGTTTCTTCTTCTCTGCAGCATCTTTTACAAAGAGAATGCTGATTGATGTGTCTTCTTTTGAGCTCTTC
>PKML01051522.1:1082722-1105906 GCA_002933935.1 Eutrema yunnanense
CTTATCGTCCACATTAGCACTGCTTTTAGATTGAAATTTTGATTCAAGGACACATCGTATGCATCGACGCCATTAGACCACAACTCTTTTACCTCCTCAATAAGAGGTCGGAGGAAGATATCGAGACTAGCTCGCGGATGATTTGGCCCAGAATTCAGAATTGTAAGAAATAAATACTCTGTATTCATGCACATACCCGGGGGTAAATTATATGGCGTCAAGATCACAGGCCACAACGAATGATTACGAGACATGCCAAATGGATTGAACCCATCCGTACATAATCCAAGATAAACGTTACGGGGTTCTTCGGCAAACCGGGGATTTTGATCTTGAAAATAACTTCACTCCGCTGCATCAGAAGGATGACCCATTTCTCCCTCCTTTGCTTGGTGCTCGGCATGCCATCTCATTGCCGCTGCAGTCTTCTCGCTCTGATACATTCTCTTTAATCTGTCGGCAATAGGTAGATACCACATACGACTGTATGGTACTTTGGTTCTACGTCGGTCGTTCTTAGGCTTCCATCTTTGTGCATCACAAAACATACATTTATCTTCCTTCTCGTCATCTTTCCAGAAGATCATACAATTGTTAATACATACATCCATTGTATGATATGGGAGACCTAAATTGCGCATCAATTTTTCTGTCTCGTAATGTGAATCGGTTGACTTGTTTCCTTCTGGTAAATAGTCTGTCAAGATTCCGCAAACCGAATCCACTAACTTTTCACTCATATTATATTATGTCTTATTTTGCATGACTCGAGCAGCTAAGGATAACTGCGAGTGACCTTAACGATAACCATTGTATAATGGATTATTTGCACCTTCTAACAAGTCGTAAAATTTCTTTGAATGGTTACCTACCGGTTCTTCTACATTCTGATAACTACCATCCTGATGATAACTATCATCAAAACTCACGTTATGACGAAATGCATCATTCACAATATCCACATATCTATCTTCTACTACATTACCCACTTCTTCCCTCCCACTTATATACGTCGTATCAACATAACTCGATCCTAAATCCATATTGATTTCTTCTCCATGCTTATACCAAACATAATAATCTGGCATAAATCCTCTGCTATAAAGATGATTCCAAATTCTTGTCCCCGGGATAAATTTCTCGTTCTTGCAAACACTACAAGGGCAGAAAAACTTACCGCCATTACTCTGTGTTAGAGGTTGGCTATTTGCAAATGTCATGAATTGCTCCACCCCCGTTATGAACTCTGCCGAGAAATTTCCCGTCTCTTCATCGAACCTCTTATACATCCACTCCCGGGAATTACTATAATTGTAATTTCCCGATATTATGTAACTAATAAAAACTGATTTTTTTTTTGTTTTTTTTTTTGTTTTGTTTTTGAGATCGAATGAGGAGAAGTAATGGGTGAATTTTGCTTATATAGACATTTTTGGCGACTAAAAAACGACTATACGGCATCTGAAAGGCGCGACTACAACATAAAACCGGTACACCAACCTAAAACGAATAACACGTATTTTTCACCTGTATTTTACGACTGATTACCGATTACCTTGCGACACGCCGAAATAGTCGCACATTAGTCGCCACAATGGCGACTAATTTGCGACTACTATTTGCCGTCGGCAAATTAGTCGTTCATTAACGACTACGTGTTAGAGTCGCAAAATAGTCGTTAATTTAGCGACTATTAGGTGACTATTATTATGCGTCTGAAATGTAGTCAGAAATTAGTCGTAAAATTGCGACTAATTTAGCGACTATGTTCTTTGGTCGTAATTTACCGACTAAATTACGACTAAATTGTATTGGTCGCCACATAGTCGTAATTTAGTGGCCTATCAGTCGCAACTTTTGGTGACTAATCATTTAGTCGCCATTAGTAGTCNAATAACACTTATTTTTCACCTGTATTTTACGACTGATTACCGATTACCTTGCGACAAGCCGAAATAGTCGCACATTAGTCGCCACAATGGCGACTAATTTGCGACTACTATTTGCCGTCGGCAAATTAGTCGTTCATTAACGACTACGTGTTAGAGTCGCAAAATAGTCGCTAATTTAGCGACTATTAGGTGACTATTATTATGCGTCTGAAATGTAGTCAGAAATTAGTCGTAAAATTGCGACTAATTTAGCGACTATGTTCTTTGGTCGTAATTTACCGACTAAATTACGACTAAATTGTATTGGTCGCCACATAGTCGTAATTTAGTGGCCTATCAGTCGCAACTTTTGGTGACTAATCATTTAGTCGCCATTAGTAGTCGCCAAAACGCTGTTTTCTTGTAGTGCTAATCGGAAAACAAGAGAGAACTAAGAAACTTAAGTCAGAAAGTTGGAGCTAATAATCTCTTAGCTCTCGTTGCGAATTGTAGACTGATCCTCGAATGAGGAGGGTCTCCCCTATTTATAAGATTTTTCGTTGGTTAAGACTCGGCAATTTCTTTTACCTTCGCGAGTTTGGAACAAGAAGATTTTCTTTTTTCTCGGAGAAGATATGGAAATCTTCCGTTTATTTCGGAGGTCGGTGCCAACTTAGTAAAGTGGGGCTTAATGGGCCCTGAGGCTAGTAATCAAGCCGACGTGGGTTATATCATTATCGGTTTGCAAACAGTCATAGACAAGAATCAATTGGGCCGATCTGTGTTTAAACCGTAGGTGCAGAGCTTACCACTAACAATAACACCCCCCAGTTCGGTGAAGGAGTACTTGGATCAAATGGATCCCAATCCGTCAACGATCGCGTTGATCCTCCCAGAAATTTGAATATTCCCCTCAAAATTCTTCTTAGCTTGGCAGACTCTTCGGGTTCGTCTGATGGAAGAACTCCGGTGATTGATCAATTACTTCGTTGCAACTCTCGTTATAATGAGGTTGGGCCGAGCACGCACTGAGCTTTGGTTAATGTCCTTGAGGTAGTAGATAGAGATAGTCAAGAGACTGAAGTTCTACGCCAGTTTGAAGAATAAATGGCCGATCGGGTTGGTAATGAAGGAGTGGTAGCTCAGGTCGGAAATGTAGAAATAGCAGCTCAGGTCGGCGAGGGGCATATTCAAACAGTAAAGTGAAGGTCGATCACGCCGGCCAGAGTTAGACCGACTCGCTCTACGGAAGACTCGATTGAGGAAACCCTTCACTTGTGCGATGCTCGAACTGGGATTCATTGCTTGTTACCTAGAAAGAATCTCCGACACGCGTTTAGAGCCCTTCGATCAAGGGACGAAAGATCAGACTCCGATCAATGCTACGCTCTCTGTCTCCGGGACCTACGTCGACGGCAAACTGGCTGATTCGATCGGGAAAGAGAGAGCCTCGAAAGGAAGCGTTGAGTTCGATTTGAGGGTTTTGTCTACGGTTACTTCCCGTTATGGAGTTTACCGGAGGAGGAGATACGTCACGATGTACTGTGACGACGTTGCGGTTGGTGTTCCGGGGAATAGTAGCTCAGGGAAGATGGTTGGTCCGGCGTAGAGATGCAAACCTTATTGAAAACACACAAAAACAAAGAAAAAAAAGTGAGTTTCTTTCTTTTAGGGGTTTACAATTTAAGGGCTTTTTTAACCAATTCGATTTCTTTCTTATGATGATGAATGTAAAAGAAAAGAGAGAAAATTTTCAGAGTTAGCTATTTTTTCTCCAATTAAGCTTAATGTGTTTTTTGTGTTTCAATTCTTGAAGATGATGCAACTTGAAGTATTACTTTTGGTGATTCTATTTCTCACCTTACCCTGCAATAAGGATATAGATTTGTGTGGGCATGATTGAAGATAATGAAACTTGAACAGTCTTTGGAATGGTTTTGGTACTTATTTAAGATTTCTTTTGGTTGATTTCTGGATTAATTATGTTGAAAGATGGGAATTTTAGAGGTCGTAGCATAATTGAGTCACTTTTTGATATCAAGATTGGATCGTTAGGGTTTAAGTAAATAGCCAGTAGGGATGCTTACTCTTGTTGGAAAAGGCTGAGAATTTACGGGTTCTATTGAGAATGTATCAATGATTCGTTGTAGAGCAACTGGATTTCTTGTTTTGTGTTAAAGGCCATATTCTGGTTTCTGCTTTGGTGATTTCTGGTGGGGTATGAATCATATGACTATTTATGGTATCTGGATTTGCTTCTTGCGGCTGAACGATGATTCATTCGTGAATATCTCCTTTGAAAAGTGCTACTGTTGTTTTGGATTGGTGATTAAGAGAGATGATTAAGGGGATAATGTTTTCAGAATGGATTATATGATCTTGATTGCCTTTGTTTTGCAATCTATGCTGGATTCGTTGATGCGTTTGATTTGTAACCACTCGAGCTTTCTAGTGATATGAACAAGTAGTTGCTTGTGGGGTTATACGTCTATCTCTCTGCATTATTTCATCATCTGTTACTCTCAACTTTATTCTCGGCCTCTTAAAAAGGGTCATTGGGAAATGCTCTGATTTGATTCAATCTTTGGTCTTATTATTAAAGGTGTGAAAGATGTTTCCGTTTTTAAATATAAGGAAATTGTGAGGATTAAAGCCTTCATCTCTCTTCACTCACTCGCCAATCGAATCTAGAACTTGAGAAAGAAACCAGAAAAGAAATAGAACTGAAAGTAGAAAGTGAAACGACACACAAGGTTTAACGAATTCACGTCCTTAACCGGAATGCTACGTCTAACCGGTGATCACACACCGGAATCCACTATAACGGCAAACTCGCCGGAGTGTTTACAAGTATACATTCTCTCTCGCTTCTCTCTATCTCTCTCTTTAGTCGTCTCTCGACATTAGTCAACTAGAGAAGAAGACTCGAGCTTATAAACCAGCTCACCTAATACACATGGGTAATATTAGCTAATAAGAGATTGACACATGTCCTAGTGGATCAACTTGAGTCCCTCTACACGCACCAGAGACTCTCCAACACTTCAGCATTTGCTTGTGTTGTTTCTTCACCTGAGCTTCATAAACTTGAGCTCCATCCTCATGACTTGATCTCTGTCTACATTCTTCAGAAATCATAGTCTCATTGTAAATAGGGGTGGTCAATCCAAGTTTTGGGTTGGGTTATTTGGTTTGAGAATTATTTGACCAAATTCGATCTATATAAAATTTGGATCAAATATTTTTTTTTTGGATTTAAATGTGAAATTCATCGATCATGTAGTAAATATTTACAAGAGTTGAGACCGAAAATTTAAACATCAAAACTTGAAAAGCAGCATCCAAACCACTTTTGAAGAAGGTCTTGTAGTCTCGGGTTGGTTGCATAGCCAAGAGATGTTATCCTATTCCGAGTAAGCTTATCCATTTGCCTAAAGAGCTGCAGCACAGAGTTATGAACGGTTCCATGGATTCGTGAATTACGTTCCCTCCAAATGCAATATATCGTTATTTGAAACACAAGGCAAATGAGGATGACGTGGTGTCGATCTCCCGTAAAAGTAACAATACCTTGGAGGGTATATGTCCAGTCGGGGTCTAAACGATGTCCCGACAGCTTCCCCGCTGCATCAGACCACACAGTAAAAGAAAATGGACATGCGAAAAAGTTGTTCCCGAGTCTCATATGGCTCTCCACAAAGCACACATGCTTGTTCTGAGCCCCATTTTCTCATTTGGTCTCCCGTCGAGAGTCTATTTCGGATTGTCAGCCAAGCTATAAACCTGCATCGCAGAATGCTATGGCTAGTCCAAATTGTTCTCTACCAATTTACAGGTGGGCTTTGCTCTCTAATTTTATTACATGTCTTATATGTTAAAAACCAAACCTTGTTCTCCCCTGGCTTATGACTCCAAAGATAAGTATCAGCCCCCACGTCGAGGTGAGGAACAGGTTGAGCACGGATCTGCTCCAATAACGGCTCGAGATGGTGGAGTCTCGTTCTGCAAATCTTCCACCCATTCGGCCCCACCGCCTCCATAACTGAAGCATTAAGAGGAATCACAAGTATATGCGGTTCCGCCATACCCGTAATATCAAGAATTCTTCCGCTAGGCAGCCACCTATCAAACCAAAATGAAACATAACCTCCATTAAGCACTTCAGCGTGAATAAATGTTGCTACAATCGGACGGAGTTTTAGCAATTTTTTCCAAATCCATGACCCGAGAGTCGTATCAGGGGCTGACCAAAAACTAGCATTCCGCATTAGATTCCTCTTTGTCCAAACTACCCATAGAGATCCTGATAGCGTAAATAATTTCCATATTAAACTAAAAGCAAAGACCCGAGATACATCCCGAAGCCGACGAATTTTGAGTCCTCCCTCTGCTTTCGGCTTACACACCTCATGCCATGAAACTTTTGCACCAAAGAATACATTTGGGTTACCTGACCATAGAAACGCACCGCACAATTTCTCAATTTCGTCAAAACATCGAGCATGTAACCAAAATACTGAGCACCAAAAATTTGAGATGCTTGTTATAACCGAAACGATGAGTTGAAGTCGACCAGCGTAAGATAATTGCTTGCTTGTCCAGGAGAGCATACAGGATCTAATCTTGTCAATAAGTGGAGCATAGTCGTGAGCCGTCATTGAGTTCGTTGTTAAAGGAAGACCAAGATATCTGATAGATAGAGTTTCAATTGGGATTCTCAGCTCGGCGGCTGCGTGTAAGAGATTCTGCTTATCCCGACCTCCAATAAATAAAGCAGATTTTGTTGCATTGATGTGAAGCCCTAATATGCGCAATAATTCGTCAAAAAATTTGAACATTTCCCGGATCAAGTTTTTTAGGTTTTAGATCAGGTTTAAGTTATTTGGATCGTAAATAATTTGACCGAAATAAACTTATATCTAATTTTATTTGGATTGTTTAGATCTTGTATTAGGTTTGGTTATTTAATGTTTATAAAAAATAAAAAATTACAATAACATCTAAAATAAATGTTTAACGCCAAACTAATTCACATTTTTTGGATTGGATTGGATTGGATTGGGTTGGATTTGTTGGGTTGCTTAGATTGGTCACCCCTAAATTTTACATATATTTTTAAAATTTATAGTAAATTGTTTTGTTAATTTTACATTTATGTTTATTAATGTATATACTATATAAATAATATATGTAAAACCATGATTAGGTTTTATTTGGGATTTTTAGTTATTTAAAAGACCAATCCAAATAGCCCAAACCCAAATTAGTAAAAAATATTAGATCCAAAAAACTCATATCCAAACTAATTAAAGTTTTTTTTTATTGGATTGGGTTGGGTTGCTTAGATTGGCCACCCCTAATTATAAAGTACACATTTTTAGTTGGATTTTAAGATTTTATTTAGGACACTGGAATATAAAATAATACTAAAAAAAATGATGAAACATGTTTTTTCTCAATCATAAATGAAAATAAGACAAAAAAACAAAAATATAGGTAACTTTGTGTATATATACATATATTATTTCGTATATGTACATTATATAACTAAAGACTTTCTATTAACATATTTTACAAATCTTGAATATAGAAGATTTCCAAAACCATTAGTTTTCCATTCCGACAATTTTCTTTTCTTTAAAAATCTTGATTTTAGAAGGTTTCCAAAACCAAAAGACCTCTACTCTCTAAGCTTCTCTATATAAATCTACTGTCTTATAGATAACTTTAGAAACAACACAAAAAGTTCCATAAGAATTAACAAGTTAGCTCACTTTAATTAGCCATCTTAAACAATGACGAAGGAGAAGCAGCAACGAAGACGACAGAAGCAAAAGAAGAAGGCGCAACGTCAAAACACAAAAGCATAAGTTACAAAGACATCAAACTAAAGAGAACTAATAAAATAATCGTGTCTATTGTCGCTATAATTTTAGTAGTCGTTGTCTCTGCCGTCATCTACAACGTTAACCAACTGCCAGTTCCACGGTTCATGCTTGACGATATCTCCCTCGACCCCGTCTCAAAATCAAGTGTGCTGGTAAGTTCTTTCCCAAACACAATCAAACTGTTTAACACTGGTTTTTTTTTCGAATTCGTTTTTATGTTTTTCGATTTTAGAATAATAATAGTAATAAACAGGTGAAACTGTCATCGACCAACCCAAGCTCTTCGACTCTTCACTACAGCAAGGTGAGTCTACTCGTGCGGATCGAAGGAGTTTTCGAGACAGATAGGGTTTTCTTGCAGGACACGCTTCAGGAGCCACATGAACGTACCACGTGGACAGCTGTCGTAGCAAGCAACGAAAACGATAAGCCTAATGGTAGTTTTCAGATGAGAACCGGTGTGACAAACGGTGTCGTAATTGCAGATTTAAAGATCCGAAAGAGTGAGATCTTCAAGACTAGTTTGCGCGTTACGTGTCCGGTTTTACTCAACTTGAAAGACTTGACCTCTGCCATTTCCAAACCAATGGCTCCTTGCTCAACTTGAAAGTCTAGCTCTTTTTTTGTTTGTTTTCCCCCTTACAATTACCTTTTTATTACTACTAAAAGTTTTATAAACATTATAATTTGAGGAAACTATAAACTATATAAATTCGAGACATTAATGTAGTCAGGAAAAGTTATTTTCAAGTTCTCCAAAATAACATGCCGCTAACACTTTGGCTAAAATGTGACACTGTATATTATAAACGCTATCTTGAGAAGCTTTAAAACAAAGGGTGATCCATAAACAGAAGAGAAAGTTCACTAGAAGGAACCGTTGGACTGAAATCTGTCAAAAGTTTCACAACTATTCTTCTATCTTTGTCTTCTTGCGAGCCAAGAAACATTCTTTAGCCGCAGCAATCGCATCATGCGCTTCTTTTTCTGCCTCTTTGATTGATGAGTCTACTCTCCCTTCTGTGGCATCTGAACCAATCTTTTTCTCAGATTCTGCTTGCGGTTCTACACTTTTTTTACAACTTGATCCAATTAATATCTCCAGATTCAGACGACACTTCCTTTTCCTTCTTCGATGAATCTGTTTTCTTCTCGTCCCTCTTGTCTCTTCTTTTCTCAGTTCCTCGGGCTTCTCAGCCTTTCTTTGTTCCTCGAGCCTCTCTGCCTCTCTAACTTCGACATCTCGAGCTCCAAATGCTACGTGTTTTTTTTCAATGTTAAAATCACTCAAGTCCTTCTCCTTTGTAACCTAATTGAAGATAAAACCTGTTGAACATGGATTTCAACTAATTTAATTAAATAACAAATGGGGATCGGAATCTCGTTTTATTAAGTATATTGGTGAAGTACAAAAAAAATTAGGTCGTCGGAGTTCGACGAGCTACACTACTACAAGAAAACAACTACACTACTACAAGAAAACAGCGTTTTGGCGACTGCAGAAGTAGTCGCAAAATAGTCGGTAAAAGGTGGCGTACGACTACTTAGCGACTAAAACATGTAGTCTGTAATCTTTAGTCGGTGAAGTATATAGTCGTAAAAAGGCGACTATTTTACGACTACAACACATGAACAGTGTGTAGACAGTCAATCGTCGTAAAGTAGTCACCAAATTGTGCGACTAATCGGCGACTATAGAACGACTATAGAATGGGTCTAGATGCAGTCGGATAGTTTTAGTCACTAAGTAGTCGTAAAATTTAGTTACTATTTACCGACTATTCTATGACTAATATACCGACTATTTGGCGACTAATAGGAACATCAAGCTTCGATGATTAAAATATTTTGCGAGTACTTAGCTACTCTACTGCGACTATTTGGCGACTAACAGACGACTATTTAGTGACTATATTTTTTTTGTCAAAATCAGAATATGGTAAAATCGATTGGTGTTTGGTTTGTTTCTCAAATGGTAACATGTTATGATACAAACTTAAACATAAAAAACTTAAAGATACAAAATAACATTTCATTATAAAACTTTAAGTATTCAAACTCCATAACAAATGCTAAAACATAAACAAAATCAACAAGTTCACATAACAGGTTCATGAGTTCAAAAAACAGAGATTAGAAAGCTAAGCTATTGTACTTGATCTGGTTGAATGGTTGATGGAAGGAGATTGGTTTCGGTTGTTGCTGGAGTTAAATGAGATGCCACGAAGTCTAGGAAACGCAGATCAGTTTGGCGCATGTACTTTTCCACCACGGAGAAGTGCTCGAGCTTGTCCTTTTGCTCAGCTGCAGCTCGGGAGTGCTCTGCTTCACGGGCAGCAACCTCAGCATCACGCCGTTCATTGTAAGCAGCCTGCTCTTCGATTTTTTTCTGAGCTTCCTTCAGTTGCTCTTGCAGTGCAACAAATGATGAAGAGTCTCCTGGTTGCTTGCGCTTGCCATTGAGAAGACTCTCCTTCAGGCTTCCAACTCCATAAGGAGTTCCTCTTGAATCCTTCTCGGTTGCCTGTGAAAAGTATGAGAAAAAAGCAAAATTTAAAAGTCAATATAAAAACCATAATATAAGACTTGATGTAGAATGTGAAAAATGTATATTCATTGTTGTATTACCTGAAGAAAGATGCTCGTATATTCATCTGCTGTTAGCTCTCGAGGTCGCGAAGCACCGTCCAAAACTTTTGAAGTCTCTGTCCCGAGCTCAGTCAGCTTCTCTTGCAACTTCTTCTCATACGTTTGAACGATTTTCTCCGCCTATCTATCGACATAGGTACCATCTCGCTTTGTGTGAGTCCTAATGAAAACCTCACCAAAACTAACCGGTCTTCCCAATTCCTCTTCCTGCAATGTATAAACAACGGATTATGACATAATTTAAAGCTGTTCATGGTGTAAGAAAATGAAAAAAGTTACTAACCATTTCTTGTTGAATTTGTTGATACGACTTTGGCCCTGATAAATGGATGTGAGGACCGAGACCGGCACGGTCAGACATACGATCACTGGAATAGGTTCGACTCCTTTCCTTTGATACGAGAACAAGAAATATGTACATTGTTAGCACATTATAAGCGCCATAATAGGTAATAGATAGCGTTTCCATAAACGCTAGGACATGAGGAGCTATCTTAGGGTGGTCCGATAATATAGCGTTTTTTTATGGTTGCTATGGTATGTGTTATATACGATAGCGATAAGTTTTAATTGCTATGGTAGAATCTTGTTTTAATAGCATTTTCGTAGATGATATTATAATTTGTGTTATAGCTTATTTAAAATGCTAAGATGTATTTTCACATAACTCTTTTCATACGCTGTTGTTGACAATGTTGTAGCTTAGTATATAAGATGTCATGGTTTTGGTAGCAGCCTCAGAAATGCTATATAAATTGTTGTAATGGCACTACTATATTTTGACCTGAATCCTATTCAGCTATTAGAACCAGTTTTCCAGAAACCTGATTAATGAAAATATTTAATACATTTCAACACAAGTCTCATACAATACAAACCATGGTAGCCATAATACATAGTATTGAGTCCAAAGCCAACAAAACAGCCAAATCAAAACACATATAGTCTCATTCCAGGTTGTAGGAGAACTACTTAAGCAACCCTATAAGTCTAACATATGATTACCTTGTCCTTCGGCCACGCAATGGAAGTACCAATTGCATCTTGCATACACTCGATTTCAGAAGATGGCCTCCACACCGCTGCGCTATTCACCTTCACGATATCCACCCAAACTCTAACTGCATTAGGTCCTAAGGGAACAAAATGCACAGTCTGGTCTGGGTTGTCTGAAAACCAGCGTCCTTCAGCTACAACCTGCCTTTTTCCGCTAATAGACATCAACTTGCACTTCCTATTTTCCTTTATAACCTCATCTTGATTGTTACGCTGTAAAGTTTAAAAAACAAACCATCAAGTTATAATTAGAAGAAAAATAAACAACTAGCTAACAACTTCATACAATTTCATTGACGAATTACCTGAGATCTCCTAAGAGGAGATAATGCAAGTGGTTGAGCTTTCTTTGCATTCGATTTAGGACCCTTTTCTTTAGGACCCTTTTCTGGAGAACTCTCCAGAGGAGACTTACTGTTTATTGCTGGAGATTTCTTCTGAGAAGACTTAGTGTTTGAATCTGGACTCTTGGAACCTGTTGTTGATGAGTTTGTACGTACTGCTGGAGATTTTGAACTGTGTGGTTGATCAGATGCTGTAGGATCCTGCAGAGGAGACCTGGAACTTGTTACATCTCCGGGTTTATCAAAGACTACTCTGTCAGCAGGCCATGCCACAAAAGACTTCAGAGAGTCCACAAGGTATGTCATTTCTATCGTCGGCCTCCACATGAATGTTTGAGGCGCAAAGACCTCATCCACAAACACTTTCACTGCATTTGGTCCTAGAGGTAGACCATTCACTAAAGCTTTCGGTTCCTGTGACTGCCACCGACCTTCAGTAACAACTTCAGAGTTCACAGACCAGGCAAGTAGTTTGCATTTGTTTGCAGAATCTGTCCTTCGGCTCTGTTATATACACGCATAAAAGATATGTGATTATGTTAAATATCCAAAACCCAAATGCAAACCATTAAACTTTTGGAAATGATATGTGAAGTAAAATTTACCCTGAGTGAAATGTCTTCAGTATGTTGCCTCTCTTCTAAAATAACACACTTATTGACATGCCAAGCAATTAGTTCACCAACAGCTTGCTCCACAGTAAACATATCAGGTGCAGGTCTCCAAAGAAAGGCATCTAATATGATGGGAGTTTCTACCAATACTTTAACAGCAAGAGGGCCCAAAGGTATGTTATTAACAAAGTCTTCTGGATCCGCAGAAAGAATGCGTCCCTCGGCAACATTATCATCAGTACCATACCAGTCAACCAAAATACACTTAGGTTGTGATCTATTGTTAACACTACAAATGTAAGTTTATGAAATATGTCAGACC
This sequence comes from Eutrema yunnanense, assembly GCA_002933935.1. Lineage (NCBI taxonomy): Eukaryota > Viridiplantae > Streptophyta > Magnoliopsida > Brassicales > Brassicaceae > Eutrema > Eutrema yunnanense. The sequence goes on from PKML01051522.1 coordinate 1,095,467, forward strand.
ATGGCCTTAAGATATGAATAACAGACAAGTGTTTTAATATAAGGTACTTACTTTTGCAGCAGCTGAGTTTTCACCGATATCAGGTGCTTGAGTCTGAAACATAGAAAAGAAAGTCAACACGAATATAAAAATATGAAGACAAATGAAATATGTGTCAAGTTTTTGTTTCAGTTTGACCTGTTGCTTAAGTTTGGCTAGTTCATCTTGCAACTGATTTATGTTTTGTTGCATTTGTCTCTGATTCTCTTGCATATCATCCATAATCTTTCTCTTAACTTGAAAGTACGCTAACTTGGTCATACTCATGCTTCTACCCATTGCCCTCAGCCGACCCGGATTATCAGGTCCTAATAGTTTAGAAAGAAGATCCACCTTTGGGTTTGTCGAAGCTGATGTATCATCAGTATCAACCAACTCAGCCGCCTTTCTCTGCAAACCAATGAAACCCATAACTAATCATTAATCTACAATCAAACCAATTAAATAATTAATTTGTAGCAAAAATCAATACTTACAAACTTCTCAGCAGCATTTGTGTTGACTGGGGTACCATCCTTTTTTGTGCGTGACTTGACCCAGACCTTTAGTCTAGTCACTTCAGATGGTTCTCCACTTTCCCTTTTCTATGAGAAAAAGACACATCATTCAGATAAGCTATTATACTATACAATACTTACTAAACTGAACAAACTATATGCATTATACCATATCTTCAGCCAATCTGACAATTCCTTTACGGCTACACGTATGAGGAATCTGTTTGCTCCTCTTTCCTTGTATTGATCACTACAATCTAATAGAAGAATTATTAAAATACCAATATCAAAACCTTAAATAATCACTCAAAATCCAAATAATACCTTAAATGCTGAGCTTGTTTTGATTTTGACAAATCTGCGCCATTCTGTTGGTTCAACATTCTTCGGTCGCAGATTCATTCTCTGTTGGTTAGTAGTAGCATTTTTCCTAAGTTGGGTTACTAGTCTTGACTTTGATGACCTCCATAAACATCCCATCTGCTTAAGGACAACATTCTTCTGGTACTCTTCATCAAGCTCAAACCGTGCCTGCATTCACTTACCAAGAAACAATATTAATATAAAATTTAAAAGTGTATAAAGAATGTTCAAATTAGTATAACTAATGGAGGAAGTTGGACAGATTTCCATAGTACAGTCTTAACTTCCTCACTGATTTTGCGCCAATTATCAATAGTGACAGGTACCAAAATCAGTGAGGAAGTTGACAATGGCAACTCAGAAACTGGTCCACTTCCAACAAATGTTGACATTGAAGTTCGAGCATTTTGAGCTTCATCCATGTCAACTTCAATGTCAACATTTGTTGGAAGTGGACCAGTTTCTGAGTTGCCATTGTCAACTTCTTCCACACTGTATCTTCTAGAAGGGTCTCTTAGAAATACATACCAACTTGAAGATTCATCTTCTCTGGAATAAAATACCTGCTTGGCCTGAGAAGCTAATATGAATGGATCTCTCATAAAGGAAACCTGACTTTGGTTCAAGTTAACTAGTGTGAAGCCATCCTCTATCTTAACTATGTTACCTTTTACTGCCCATTGACACCGGAATAGAGGAACATAAAAGACATTATAATCTAGCAATACAATGTCCACTACTCTCCCATAGTATGAAACCAAGTCAGCCACTTGTGAAGTGTCTTTTGCGCTCGATCTACACATTGCAGTTGCCTCATAGAAAACCCCACTATTCTGACTCTGCCACTACAAGAAAACAGTCGATTTCCGACGGCCATATCGGTCGGAAAACCGTCGGAAAACGGCTTTCCAGACCAATTTCCGACCGATTTGGCTCGTCGGGACTATTGCGTCGGAAATCAATATTGGTCGGAAATTGGTCTGGAATTTCCGACCAATTACCGACCACCCTAAATTCCGACCCACCTTAATTCCGACCAAATTCCGACCACCCTAAATTCCGACCAAATTCCGACCACCCTAAATTCCGACCAAATTCCGACCACCCTAAATTCCGACCAAATTCCGACCAACTTGAAATACTGTAATTCGAAATTATTTTGAAATTTTTTGAATTTTGATTAATTAATTTAATTTAATTTAATTAATTCGAAAATGAAAATTAAAATTAATATTAAACATTAAAATATTCTAAAATAAAATAGTTTTGAAAATAAAATAACAGAAAGTGTTTTTAAAACATTAAACATATTAAACATTTGCGGATCCCGATCCCGTTCCCGAGAAATCCGGGAACTTCGCTCTCATCCAAGCCGACATGCTAGCGATATCCGTCCTCGACATGCTAGATGTGGATCAAGCCGGATGTGTAAGTCTCGGCCCGGTTGTTGGACTAACTCCTCGATGGTGAGGACTCGAGGAGCTTGACTATGCGACTCCGAGATAGTCGATCGAGCGGGACTTGGTGGTTGTGTGCCTCGACTCGAACCACCGCTATGTCTAGGTGGTTGCATCTCTCGAGGCGAACCACCGAGATGCATGTTCGCGAAACCCTCAAACATCCTACAAAAAACGCAAACTTAGTTAGATATTAAACGCAAACGCAAACTAGAAATAAAACGGGAAAAAATACCAAAACTGGAAAATATTCACAAAAAGGCAAAAAATACCTAAAACCGGAAAATATTCACAAAAAATACCAAAAACCACAAACTATTCACAAAAACGCAAAAAATACCAAAAACCGGAGAAAATTACAAAAAACACGATATATTTCAAAAAACCCGAAAAAGTTATGAAAATTCTCGAAACGGTTTTTATAAAAATAATAAAAATTCATAAAAAGATTTTTATGCAAAAAAACGAATAAATTATTCTTTTCAAACGTTTTAAATAACAAAGAAAAAATTATTCTTTTCAAAAAATGCTAAAAACGATTTTTATAAAATTTAAAAAATATATTTTTGGTTTTTTTAATCTAAAAAACGATTTTTTCATAGGTTTAATAATGAAACTAAAAAAAAAAAATCTTATGAAAATTATAAAATTAATCAAGTTTTATATAACTATTCAAAACAAAAATTAAAATTAAACAAATCTAACAAAACATAAACAAATCTAACCTAAACTCAAATCTCAACTCAAATCTAACAACAAATCTAACCACAAATCTAACTAATCTAACTACAAATCTCACAAAACCAACAAATCCTAACAACTAACATCCTTATGCATGGCTTACATGGTGATAGATGAAGGAGGCGGCGAAGGAGGACAGAATTCTCCGGCGGATGGCGGCTCCGTGAAGACCTAATTTACAAAAAAAAAAAAAAAATTACCGTGAGTACAAGAGAAGAGAGGAAGAGAAGAGGAGAAGAGGAAGAGAAGAGGAAGAGAAGAGGGAGAGAAGACTTACCGTGACAAGAGAACGGCGGCGGTGAGAGCAGATGGCGGAGGGAGAATCGCCGGAGAGAGAGAGACGAAGAGAAGAGACGAAGAGACGAGAAGTGAGGAAGAAGAAGAAAAATCTGGGTTTTAGATCTATTTATTTCAGACCAATCCATACGGTCGGAAATCGGTCGGTTTATGAAAAAAAATAAACCGCCTCACTTTTCATTTCGCGGTAAGGTTTCCCGGGTTTTTTTTGGGGTTGGTCGGAAATTGGTCGGAAATTCTAAAGAATTTCCGACCAATTTCCGACCTTATAAGATTTAGAGTGTATAAATGGAAATTCTTTAGAATTTCCGACCAATTTCCGACCATATAAGATTTAGAGTGTATAAATGCTAAATGTTTATAAATCCAACATAAAACTTTGAAATTTATAAAAATTAGTATTTCATATAGGGTTTAGGGTTTATAAATCCAAGAAAACTTTAGAATTTGTAAATTTCCGACCAATTTCCGACCATTTATTCATATTGGTCGGAAATTGGTCGGAAATTCCTAAGCTTTTCCGACTAAATTCCGACCATATAGGGTTTAGGGTTTAAAATTCTAAACACTTAGCATTTGAAATTCTAAACACTAACCCCTATTTGAAATTTACAAAAAATTGTAAACACTTTGCATTTTTTTCGATTGGGTGTTGGATTTATAAACACTTAGCATTTTTTCTAAAATGCTCATATCGGTCGGAAATTGGTCTGTAATTCCTTGGAAATTCCGACCAATTTCAGACCAAATAGGGTTTAGGGTTTATTAATGCTAAGTGTTTATAAATCCAACATTAAACTTTGAAATTTATAAAAATTAGTATTTCATATGGGGTTTAGGGTTTATAAATTTAACATAAAACTTTAGAATTTTCTTGTAATTTCCGACCAATTTCCGACCATTTATTCACATTGGTCGGAAATTGGTCGGAAATTCCTAGAATTACCGACCAATTTCTGACCATATAGGGTTTAGGGTTTAAAATTCTTAATTTACAAACTGTATACTGTTTAAAAAACATGTAAACATCTTATGTCTTACAAATATATGGCAAAATAAATATTTAATAGAGTATATGATGTTTTTATAAATTGAAAGTAGATTGAGTTAAACATTTCATAACGAAACATTGACCTTATACTTATACTTTTCAGTTTCTTATAGGTTTTTTATTATATGCCCCAAAATTCTTTTACTTAAGCTATATGGACATTGAATTCTTTCAAAAGATTATATCTAACCATATTAAACATAGTCCAAATCAAATTTATGCCGTTTGAGGTTTCGGAACCTCAAATGGTCGGAATTTGGTCGGAATTTACCATGAATTCCGACCACATTCAGACCAACTAATAAACCACATGTTCTTTGATAATTTTAGCACGTTTATTGTGAGTATGAGGTTAAATTTCCGACCATATTCCGACCGATCAAGGTATCCAACGTCCAATGCAACGGATATATTAACGTATAATTCGTCGGAAATTGGTCGGATTCTATAATGGTCGGAAATTGGTCGGAAATTCAACCCAATTTCCGACCAATTTCCAACCATATTAATATTCGTCAATCAGTCTCGAAATCGTCGGAAATCGGTCGGGATTTCCGACTAAATTTCCGACCAACTGAAAATGGTCGGGAATTACCAACCAATTTCCGACGGCTCTCTTTTCGTCGGAATTTCGTCGGTATGTGGTCGGGAATTCCCGACCATTTTCAGTTGGTCGGAAATTTCGTCGGAATTCGGTATGTTTTCTTGTAGTGTGCCTATGTACTGATATCGTCTGAAATCGCTGCCCATTGACTATATAACCGGTGTATGACCTTGCACAATTGCGTGGACCATATGCCAACCATTTCAATGTCTCTTCATGTCCTTCTGAATCAATTGGTATCTAACAAACACAAATACTTTATTAGACTAATATTAATACGAAAGACAATTGTAGTTCAAAAAATAACATTATACTTGCCTGCCTTTTTAGCCAAGATGCAAAATTCTGAGTGTGCATACTCCAAAAAACAGTTGCATCACGGTTACATCTTGCATTTGTGTCCTGAAGATACTGTAGGTGCATGCTTGTGAAAGAAAACAGAGGAATCAGTACGTTGTTCCTAGTATGGAAGACAATTTGGAAAGAAAACAGAGTAAAAACTTACTCCACATAAGGTTCAACGGCAGCCATGTTCTGAATGACAGCAAGATGGGCTATCTTTTTATCCATTTCAGTCAGAGTAATCGAAGTAGCTGCATATATTGGCCGACCCTCTAATATAAAACTTCTCTCATACTCAGTATTCCTATATAGTCTTTCTTCAACAGTAGTTGTATTTTTAAGAAAATCACTACAAAACTGCATACACTCTTCTGCTAAATAGGACTCAGCAATACAACACTCTGGTCTTGCTGGGTTTCTAACAAAGTCTTTGAGAACTTTCATGTACCTAGAAAGCGAGAATAAACTAGATTAGTAACAATATTATACGAAGATAGAAGAGTGGTAAATGTATTGTTGTAACCAGTTATACCTTTCAAATGGGTACATCCATCGAAAATGGACTGGTCCACCGAGTCTAGCTTCCCTGCCTAGATGAACAGTCAGATGAACCATGATATCAAAGAAGCTTGGAGGAAAGAATCTATCAAACATGCATAAAGTTTCCACTATCTCAGCTTCCATTACTAAAATATGTTCCATGTCGATTACTCTCTGACACAAGTGGTTGAAAAACTTGCATAAGCGTGTGATGGCGTTCCTCGGTCCTTTAGGTAATAAACCTCTAAGAGCAACAAGGAGTAATTGTTGCATCAGTACATGATAATCATGTGATTTGAGACCGGTTACCTTACACTCGTCCACTGATACACCCCTTGAAATATTAGAGCAGTAACCATCAGGACTTTTAAAGTCAAAAAGTCTCTTACAAAAGATTTTCGTCTCTGTCTTAGACAATGACCAATGCACTGCAGGAAGATAAGTTCTTTTACCTTGGGTAGTAGGATGCACATCCTTTCTAATACCCAGAAGTTGCAGATCTTTACGAGTATTAAGCCCATCCTTAGATTTACCACAATGCAGTATTGTTGAGACAATGCTTGCAGCCACATTTCTCTCTATGTGCATTACATCCAAATTATGCCTCACAGGAAGCTCTTCCCAATAAGGTAGCTTGAAGAAGATAGATCTTTTCTTCCATCTTGATAACTCCTCTTCATCTACTTATACTTCTTCTTCATCCTCTGATTCACTTGATACATCCTCACTGTCAGTGCCTGACCTTGCAGATTCATTGATTTTCCTCTTCTTTCCAGATTGCTTAGCATTCCCAATAACATTTTTGAAAATTTTCAAGTGTTGTAAAATGTCATGACCCGTTAGTATCCTAGCTTTTCGCCCATGTTCAGCTTGTCCATCAAACCATGACTTCTTTACTCTATACGTATGTGTTGGTGCAAGCCCCTTTCTATGCCGCATATAAACATGCTTCCTACTAAACTTCAGCCACATACAATCTGTTTTTTTCCCGCATAAAGGACAACCCATTTTTCCCTTCACTTTGCAACCAGCAAGATTTCCATACTAAACGCATTGCCTTCATTGTAAAAGTTGTTTTACTAAACGCATCGTATGTTAACTCTCCTCTGTTCCACAGTTTGGTTAGGTCCTCTATTAGGGGTTCTAAGTAAACATCGATGCTGTTACCTGGTTGTTGAGGTCCAGGAATCAATAGTGTGAGCATGATATTCTCCTTCTTCATGCATAGATCAGGAGGCAAATTGTAGTTTACCATCAAGACAGGCCAACAACTATACCTAGTATTCTTCATATTGAAAGGATTAAATCCATCAGTTGAAAGTCCTAGCCTTATGTTCCTTTCTAGTGCAGCAAATTCAGGATATTTGTCATTCATTTGATCCCATGTCACAGAATCTACTGGGTGACGGAGCTTCCCATCATTGCTCTTGTTACTGAAATGCCACCTCAAGTTCTTGGCCATTTCCTCAGACCTAAACATTCTCTTCAGCCTTGAGATTATGAAAAAGTATCTTAACACTTTTTGTGGAACACCTTTCTTTAACTCACCAGTCTGCATGTTAGTCTTCCATCTAGAAGCTTTGCATTTTGGACAACTTTCAAGCTTTTTGTAGTTCTTTCTGAACAGGCAGCAATCATTCACACATGCATAAATCTTCTCATAACCCATATCAAAAGACTTCAAAAATTTCTTCACATCGTATAGGGAGGTATGAAGCACGTTTTCCTCCGGTAACATCTTTGGTAATGTTTCCAGCAGATCGTTGATGTGTCCATAATTTGCATAGTTTAAGCATGCACATCATGTAGGTTTTAGATCATTTACTTGGATCTTCATGGCATTTCATACTTGTTTTGTCCCATTTAGAGTATTAGGAGCTGCATTAGGTCCTAGTGAGTCTTTTGCATGTCTTTGAGGAGTTTTCTAGGTGTTTGGAGACACTTGGTGCCGTTTGGAGATTTGGTGCTTAAAGACTAGAGAGGAACAATCCGGAACGTCTCAAAGAACAGATCAGACGAAGGCGATCCGATATTATCCAGCTCTTGGAGTCTTCATGAGAGTTGTAGCCCGATGAGTCCTCTAACCATAGGAGTTGGAATCAAGTAATTCGGACGTGTGGTTTGAGAGATATGCCTGATTTACCAGAGATAGGTCCGCCTGGCCGAGACGGTTTCTTCAATACCGAGGTCACTGGTCGGTGCAACTGCTCGGTGTGGAAACAGAAGGAAAATTCCTTAGCACCGACGTGTGGTACCGAGGAGTGACGTCGGTATTGAAGGGTCTCGACTCCGAATTAGCCTCGGTGGTCTTCACCAAAGTTGTAGAGGAGTGAATCAGCTTTATACAGGAGTTTGAAACGGGTTATTTGGACGTATGGATAGGGAGATAAGACGGATTTACTGAAGATATGTCCGTCTAGCCGAGAGAAGATGAAACCGTCTAAATAACCGGAAAAACGAAGGCCTTCCGGTATGATTCAACTCAAACGGTCTTCATAAGAGTTGTAGAGGGACGAGTTAGCTGTCTACAGGACTTGGATTCAGGTCATTCGGATGTCAGGTGCAGGAGTTATGACTGATTCACTGAAGACGTATCCAAGTTTCGGCCGGGTCAATACCCGGTTTGTCCCGGGTTGACCCGGTCCGGCCCAGCTCAAGAAAACACTTTTAAATATTGTTGAGACCCATTTTTTTAGATCTAAGTTTCCTTTTCTCTAGAGTTGGGTTTTATCCCAAACTCTTTCTAAGATGATTTTGGATGGATCTACATCATTCATGCCACTCTAGTGAAAGATTCTTCAACCTATCTATATATTATGTTTATTTAATCTTTGTTCTTTATCTTTATGTCTCTTTTTCCCTTGTGTTCTATCTTGTTCTTCATATTTAGGCCTTAGGCCCCGTTTTGTTGGATTTTGGATTTTGCTTGATTTTGATGATTTGATGATTGATTCTTGATGGTTATGTTCTTAATAATCATTGCTTTCCTTTCTTTCTAAGTGATCCTAGTGCTAGATTGGGCTTGAGAGAGTCAGTCTAGATCATAGGGAAAATCATGCACACCAAGTGTTTGATGAAATTCCCCTAGGAGCTTAGTAAGAGATAAACATTCTTAACCTATGAAAGTAGTTGCTTAAGGTGTTTATTGGTTGATTTGAATGTTGATCTAAATGCTTGCTAATCATTTTATCACAAATGAGAGTTTGATCTTGATTAAGTGATTAGCAAAGTGATTAGTGCCTTGAGAGAGGATTAGTCATAATTAGTGATCTTAACGTAAGGATTAGCATTGATTGTGTGTTAGGCATCGTTAGTCAATTGTCTTGATGATTATATGATGATGATTTAAGTTGATCTTTGTTAGGTCCTTCACTTAGGTTGGTTCTCAATGCTATATTTGATGAGATAAACCAAAGTCTAGAACTACACCTAGATTAGGTAGTTTTAGTTGGCGTGACAAACCAATCTAGAGCTACACCCTAGGATTTTTGGTCTCATCCCATGTATTAGGGAGATATTCGAGTAAACGGTGTTAGTGCTAGATTAGATTTATTCATTCGAGTCTTGAACTTAGGCATTTCACTCATAGCCGGAGTTTAAATGAATTGCTTGAAACGAATATTTTGTGAGCTTTTCGTGCCTAGCCAACGATAGTTGATGTCTAGGGTGATTAGTGAACTAAGTGGGATTGGAGATCAATTCTTGTTAATCAACCCATCACAAACGATGGTTTGTTCTTGATTTGGTAATTAACAAAGTGATTAGTGGTACGATGGTGGATTAGTCAAAATTATGAATCCCATGTTCTAGGATAGTGTTCAATGCAATCTTAGACATCATTGTTTGCTCATTAATCATCTTCTTGATAGTTCATTCCATGATCCAACACTTATATCTTTGTTTTCTTTCTTGCATTTGTTTCCTAAGTTTAAAAAACATAAAACCCCAAAAACATTGCTCTAGCTTAGGAAGTTTCATGCATTCCTAGTGTATTGATCTTAACCTCTTCGGTTCGATCCTCAAATACTACAATGATATGAGTGGGATTTGAGTAATTGACTAGTAAAAATCCTACTATCAATTTGGCGCTGTTGCCGGGGAGGTTTAGCATTGATCATTAGGATTTTGATTCTTCTTGAGACTAGAGCTTTTTATTTTCTTTTGTTGCTAATCTTTTCATTTTTCTTGTGATTTTCATGAAGGGAGTGACAATGAGGAAACAACCATCAAGCTAGTGACGTTAAACGCGCCATTGGCGACCTCCCCAAGCCTATCCATTGTCGAGCTTGAGACACAAAATAAGCAATCAATAAGGGTCTTTTGGGTCCAAGGTCGTGGCAAGGCTCATTGGTGGTGATGTCGAAAGCTCTTCCTTCATCTCCATTCATCTAGCCTCACTCCTCATTTGTAAGTACTTCTTTCCTTTTGAGTCTCTTTGCATTTTTATCTTTCGTTTTTGGTCTCTCTCTTGAACTTCTTTCACACCGAGACGTTGTGATTTAAGTTTGG
>PKML01051522.1:1106219-1175285 GCA_002933935.1 Eutrema yunnanense
TGAAGACTTCATGGGTAGATATGCTAGGGTTAGAGATGATTTAGGCATTGGGTAGATGTGAGTCTATCCTTGTATGCATAGATTGCCTTTTACTCTTAGCATTTTGCTAAAGCTTGCTCATTCATTGAGAGATCCCTTGCATTAGAGTAATCCCCTACATTTGAGATCATCTTTATCTCAAGACCTTCACCCTAGCCAAATGGATTCACTTGCCTTGCATAAGCATGATTCACTTGAAACGATTAATGAATGTTAAAGGATTGGATGACATGAATACTTGTGTAGGTTGAGGCTTGAATTTGATTCGTATATGGAAGGATATGGCTAGCTCTTTTTGAGTAGACTTGTTTGATCGCATCTTAGAGCTAGTAACTTGGACATTGAGTTGAATTATTTTTATGGCACTTTTGGATTGGAGCTCCCATATTTAGTCTTCTCCCTTTCTTTATTCTTGTTTGCTTTATACAGGAGTTTGAATCGGGTTATTTGGACGTATGGATAGGGAGATAAGACGGATTTACTGAAGGTATGTCCGTCTGGCCGAGAGAAGATGAAACCGTCCAAATAACCAAAAAACCGAAGGCCTTCCGGTATGATTCAACTCAAACGGTCTTCATAAGAGTTGCAGAGGGACGAGTTAGCTGTCTACAGGACTAGGATTCAGGTCATTCGGATGTCAGGTGCAGGAGTTATGGCTGATTCACTGAAGACGTATCCAAGTTTCGGCCGGGTCAATACCCGGATTGTTCCGGGTTAACCCGGTCCGACCCAGCTCAAGAAAACACTTTTAAATATTGTTGAGACCCATTTTTTTTAGATCTAAGTTTCCTTTTCTCTAGAGTTGGGTTTTATCTCAAACTCTTTCTAAGATGATTTTGGATGGATTTACATCATTCATGCCATTCTAGTGAAGGATTCTTCAACCTATCTATATATTATGTTTATTTAATCTTTTTTCTTTATCTTTGTGTCTCTTTTTCCCTTGTGTTCTATCTTGTTCTTCATATTTAGGCCTTAGGCCCCTTTTTGTTGGATTTTGGATTTTGCTTGATTTTGATGATTGGATGATTGATTCTTGATGCTTATGTTCTTAATCCTTGCTTTCCTTTCTTTCTAAGTGATCCTAGTGCTAGATTGGGTTTGAGAGATTCAATCTAGATCATAGGGAAAATCATGCACACCAAATGTTTGATGAAATTCCCCTAGGAGCTTAGTAAGAGATAAACATTCTTAACCTATGAAAGTAGTTGCTTAAGGTGTTTATTGGTTGATTTGAATGTTGATCTAAATGCTTGGTAATCATTTTATCACAAATGAGAGTTTGATCTTGATTAAGTGATTAGCAAAGTGATTAGTGCCTTGAGAGAGGATTAATCATAATTAGTGATCTTAACCTAAGGATTAGTATTGATTGTGTGTTAGGCATCGTTAGTCAATTGTCTTGATGATTATATGATGATGATTTAGGTTGATCTTTGTTAGGTCCTTCACTTAGGTTGGTTCTCAATGCTATATTTGATGAGATAAACCAAAGTCTAGAACTACATCTAGATTAGGTAGTTCTAGTTGGCGTGACATACCAATCTAGAGCTACACCCTAGGATTTTTGGTCTCATCCCATGCATTAGGGAGAGATTCGAGTAGACGGTGTTAGTGCTAGATTAGATTTATTCATTCGAGTATTGAACTTAGGCATTTCACTCCTAGCCGGAGTTTAAATGAATTGCTTGAAACGAATCTTTTGTGAGCTTTTCGTGCCTAGCCAACGATAGTTGATGTCTAGGGTGATTAGTGAACTAAGTGGGATTGGATGTCAATGCTTGTTAATCATCCTATCACAAACGATGGTTTGTTCTTGATTTGGTGATTAACAAAGTGATTAGTGGTACGATGGTGGATTAGTCAAAATTATGAATCCCATGTTCTAGGATAGTGTTCAATGCAATCTTAGACATCATTGTTTGCTCATTAATCATCTTCTTGATAGTTCATTTCATGATCCAACACTTATATCTTTGTTTTCTTTCTTGCATTTGTTTCCTTAGTTTAAAAAATATAAGAACCCAAAAACATTGCTCTAGCTTAGGAAGTTTCATGCATTTCTAGTGTATTGATCTTAACCTCTTAGGTTCGATCCTCAAATACTACAATGATATGAGTGGACTTGAGGTATTGATTAAGACCTAAAAGTCTATCTATCAATCGTTGAAGCTCTTGTCAGACCATCCATTTTGTGTCTTAATTCTGAATAATGACACAATAGCTGATAGCTTGCTATGGTTTTCACAACTCGGATACAAAGGTGGTTCATCATCAGCTAACTTTGCAAGGAACTCATCTTCATTCCTGTCTTCTCCCTCTGCAATTTCACATAAGTCATCTTTGGCAGCCAACTCTTCATCTAAACACTGAGCCGCTCTGTATAACTCATGGATCTCATCATTCCATTGATTAGATTTGCTTTCAACATCAGATCCTATGATCCCATCTTCGTGATGGTACCATTCCTTACACAGCTTGTAAGCCTCATCCATTCCTCTAGTTACTAGATAAGCAACTACATCAGTGCTTGAGTCGGGCAGACAATAAATTTTTCTAACTTTGAAGACACATCCCGTACGAAGTTCCAAGCACCTCTCTCATATCCAGGATCAGCTCTTTAGTTGAAGGGACAAAAAAAAGAAGGAAAAACTTAAAGTCGCCAAACCCAAGCTGAAACATAACCTAAATTAGTGGATTTAATACCTGCATAGATGAACCCAAGCCTTGTCCAACATTATAAGTTATAATGTTAATTGAATCCTTGAGGAGAAGAATTCAAATCCATAAAGTTTTAAAATCCTTCAGGAGAAGAATTCAGTCTCAAAAGCAATTTATCACAGTTTACAAAACAGACAGTACAAGCATTCAATCGCATATGCATAATATTACAGTTTTAAACAGACGCCACAAATGACCAAACTAATTCATAGACCAGTTAACCAGCACAAGAAATAATGTTCACATAAACAACTCACACTATAACTAAACTTTTTCACAATCATTATCACACAAACAAATAACACTATTGACAATTAAACCAGACAAAAACTTAAACAACAACACACAGTGAAGACTTTACTAAGCAATCCTAGTAAAACAGAAAACACATATGAATCAAGACCACAAAATTGAAAAGTTAAACGAATTTTAGTATTAGAAAACTGGATAGATGGGACTAACCTGTTTTGTGTATGAGATGAAATGGAAGTTGGAAGTCGAGAATAGAGCAGTCTCTAGAACCTGCACACATGAAAACCGAATGAGTATATGTAATGGAATACATGAAAACAGCAACTTTAATCGAGTCACAGATAAAACCGAAATCAACTGTTCGAAATTGCTTTCAGATAACATATAAAATCAAAAACCAAACTCTATTTCTTCTCTATATCAAGGAATGGTGAAGAACTAAAGCATGCAAGGTGATTTAAGACATGAATTTTTAGGAGAAATTGGTCCTAACAGATACATTCAAACAGATCCTAAATCTCACAAAAACCGACATCAATGGACTGATTTTGTAGCTGTGTGAAAGATATTGAGAGAACAAAGACGAAATTGACGGTGAGAAAAAGAGACATAACTTCGGTAACAACGACGATGCAAGCAGTTTTGAAGAACGAAGCCGGCGACGGAAGACGAAATCGTGGCCGATGAAAGGGTTTCTGGTTGCGGCTACCTTCGACGGTCTCGACGAAGAGGATTTAGGGATTTAGGGATTTTGTTTGAGAAATTTAGGGATTTTGTTTCGATAGTGTAATTGAGAAAGGGGGGAAAATACTAAGTGTTGGCGCTCACTTGTTTTGAGCCTAATTATTGCCGGACTTAGTAAATTTTGTTTCGCAGTCACTGAAATCATATCTTAGCGTGTTATAAGTGCTATATTAGACTAACCAAAAAACCCAAATCATCTATTATAGCAGTTTTGAAATTCGTGCTATCCTACACTGCTATGAATGCTAAGATTTCTTGTAGTTGGTTGCATAGCCAAGAGATGTTATCCTATTCCGAGTAAGTTTATCAATTTGCCAAAAGAGCTGCAGCACGGAGCTATGAACGGTTCCATGGATTCGTGAATTACGTTTCCTCCCAATGCAATATATCGTTATTTGAAACACAAGACAAATGAGGATGACGTGGTGTCGATCTCCCGTAAAAGTAACAATACCTTGGAGGGTATATGTCCAGTCGGGGTCTAAACGATGTCCCGACAGCTTCCCCGCTGCATCAGACCACACAGTAAAAGAAAATGGACATGCGAAAAAGTTGTTCCCGAGTCTCATATGGCTCTCCACAAAGCACACATGCTTGTTGTGAGCCCCATTTTCTCATTTGGTCTCCCGTCGAGAGTCTATTTCGGATTGTCAGCCAAGCTATAAACCTGCATCGCAGAATGCTATGGCTAGTCCAAATTGTTCTCTACCAATTTACAGGTGGGCTTTGCTCTCTAATTTTATTCCATGTCTGATACGTTAAAAACCAAACCTTGTTCTCCCCTGGCTTATGACTCCAAAGATAAGTATCAGCCCCCACGTCGAGGTGAGGAACAGGTTGAGCACGGATCAGCTCCAATAACGGGTCGAGATGGTGGAGTCTCGTTTTGCAAATCTTCCACCCATTCGGCCCCACCGCCTCCATAACTGAAGCATTAAGAGGAATCACAAGTATATGCGGTTCCGCCATACCCGTAATATCAAGAATTCTTCCGCTAGGCAGCCACCTATCAAACCAAAATGAAACATAACGTCCATTACGCACTTCAGCGTGAATAAATGTTGCTACAATCAGACAAAGTTTTAGCAATTTTTTCCAAATCCATGACCCGAGAGTTGTATCAGGGGCTGACTAAAAACTAGCATTCCACATTAGATTCCTCTTTGTCCAAGCTACCCATAGAGATCCTGATAGCGTAAATAATCTCCATATTAAACTAAAAGCAAAGACCCGAGATACATCCCGAAGCCGACGAATTTCGAGTCCTCCCTCTGCTTTCGGCTTACACAACTCATGCCATGAAACTTTTGCACCAAAGGATACATTTGGGTTACCCGACCATAGAAACGCACCGCACAATTTCTCAATTTCGTCAAAACATCGAGCATGTAACCGAAATACCGAGCACCAGAAATTTGAGATGCTTGTTATAACTGAAACGATGAGTTGAAGTCTACCAGCGTAAGATAATTGCTTGCTTGTCCAAGAGAGCATATGGGATCTGATCTTGTCAATAAGTGGAGCATAGTCGTGAGCCGTCATTGATTTCGTTGTTAAAGGAAGACCAAGATATCTGATATATAGAGTTTCAATTGGGATTCTCAGCTCGGCGGCTGCGTGTAAGAGATTCTGCTTATCCCGACCTCCAATAAATAAAGTAGATTTTGTTGCATTGATGTGAAGCCCTAATATGCGCAATAATTCGTCAAAAAATTTGAACGTTTCCCGGATCAAGTTTTTTAGGTTTTAGATCAGGTTTAAGTTATTTGGATCGTAAATAATTTGACCAAAATAAACTTATATCTAATTTTATTTGAGTTGTTTAGATCTTGTATTAGGTTTGGTTATTGAATGTTTATAAAAAATAAAAAATTACAATAACATCTAAAATAAATGTTTAACGCCAAACTAATTCACATTTTTTGGATTGGATTGGATTGGGTTGTATTTGGTTGGGTTGCTTAGATTGGTCACCCCTAAATTTTACATATATTTTTAAAATTTATAGTAAATTGTTTTGTTAATTTTACATTTATGTTTATTAATGTATATACTATATAAATAATATATGTAAAACCATGATTAGGTTTTATTTGGGATTTTTAGTTATTTAAAAGACCAATCCAAATAGCCCAAACCCAAATTAGTAAAAAATATTAGATCCAAAAAACTCATATCCAAACTAATTAAAGTTTTTTTTTATTGGATTGGGTTGGGTTGCTTAGATTGGCCACCCCTAATTATAAAGTACACATTTTTAGTTGGATTTTAAGATTTTATTTAGGACACTGGAATATAAAATAATACTAAAAAAAATGATGAAACATGTTTTTTCTCAATCATAAATGAAAATAAGACAAAAAAACAAAAATATAGGTAACTTTGTGTATATATACATATATTATTTCGTATATGTACATTATATAACTAAAGACTTTCTATTAACATATTTTACAAATCTTGAATATAGAAGATTTCCAAAACCATTAGTTTTCCATTCCGACAATTTTCTTTTCTTTAAAAATCTTGATTTTAGAAGGTTTCCAAAACCAAAAGACCTCTACTCTCTAAGCTTCTCTATATAAATCTACTGTCTTATAGATAACTTTAGAAACAACACAAAAAGTTCCATAAGAATTAACAAGTTAGCTCACTTTAATTAGCCATCTTAAACAATGACGAAGGAGAAGCAGCAACGAAGACGACAGAAGCAAAAGAAGAAGGCGCAACGTCAAAACACAAAAGCATAAGTTACAAAGACATCAAACTAAAGAGAACTAATAAAATAATCGTGTCTATTGTCGCTATAATTTTAGTAGTCGTTGTCTCTGCCGTCATCTACAACGTTAACCAACTGCCAGTTCCACGGTTCATGCTTGACGATATCTCCCTCGACCCCGTCTCAAAATCAAGTGTGCTGGTAAGTTCTTTCCCAAACACAATCAAACTGTTTAACACTGGTTTTTTTTTCGAATTCGTTTTTATGTTTTTCGATTTTAGAATAATAATAGTAATAAACAGGTGAAACTGTCATCGACCAACCCAAGCTCTTCGACTCTTCACTACAGCAAGGTGAGTCTACTCGTGCGGATCGAAGGAGTTTTCGAGACAGATAGGGTTTTCTTGCAGGACACGCTTCAGGAGCCACATGAACGTACCACGTGGACAGCTGTCGTAGCAAGCAACGAAAACGATAAGCCTAATGGGAGTTTTCAGATGAAAACCGGTGTGACAAACGGTGTCGTAATTGCAGATTTAAAGATCCGAAAGAGTGAGATCTTCAAGACTAGTTTGCGCGTTACGTGTCCGGTTTTACTCAACTTGAAAGACTTGACCTCTGCCATTTCCAAACCAATGGCTCCTTGCTCAACTTGAAAGTCTACTCTTTTTTTGTTTGTTTTCCCCCTTACAATTACCTTTTTATTACTACTAAAAGTTTTATAAACATTATAATTTGAGGAAACTATAAACTATATAAATTCGAGACATTAATGTAGTCAGGAAAAGTTATTTTCTAATAACATAATGTGAGAGAAATTATTTCGTTAAGACACTGCAAGTTCTCCAAAATAACATGCCGCTAACACTTTGGCTAAAATGTGACACTGTATATTATAAACGCTATCTTGAGAAGCTTTAAAACAAAGGGTGATCCATAAACAGAAGAGAAAGTTCACTAGAAGGAACCGTTGGACTGAAATCTGTCAAAAGTTTCACAACTATTCTTCTATCTTTGTCTTCTTACGAGCGAGCCAAGAAACATTCTTTAGCCGCAGCAATCGCATCATGCGCTTCTTTTTCTGCCTCTTTGATTGATGAGTCTACTCTCCCTTCTGTGGCATCTGAACCAATCTTTTTCTCAGATTCTGCTTGCGGTTCTACACTTTTTTTACAACTTGATCCAATTAATATCTCCAGATTCAGACGACACTTCCTTTTCCTTCTTCGATGAATCTGTTTTCTTCTCGTCCCTCTTGTCTCTTCTTTTCTCAGTTCCTCGGGCTTCTCAGCCTTTCTTTGTTCCTTGAGCCTCTCTGCCTCTCTAACTTCGGCATCTCGAGCTCCAAATGCCACGTGTTTTTTTTCAATGTTAAAATCACTCAAGTCCTTCTCCTTTGTAACATAAGTGAAGATAAAACATGTTGAACATGGATTTCAACTAATTTAATTAAATAACAAAAGGGGATCGGAATCTCGTTTTATTAAGTATATTGGTGAAATACAAAAAAATTAGGTCGTCGGAGTTCGACGAGCTACACTACAAAAAAACAGCGTTTTGGCGAGTGCAGAAGTAGTCGCCAAATAGTTGGTAAAAGGTGGCGTACGACTACTTAGCGACTAAAACATGTAGTCGGTAATCTTTAGCCGGTGAAGTATATAGTCGTAAAAAGGCGACTACTTTACGACTACAGCACATGAACAATGTGTAGACGGTCAATCGTCGTAAAGTAGTCGCCAAATTGTGCGACTAATCGGCGACGATTGAACGACTATAGAATGGATCTAGATGCAGTCGGATAGTTTTAGTCATTAAGTAGTCGTAAAATTTAGTTACTATTTATCGACTATTCTATGACTAATATACCGACTATTTGGCGACTAATAGGAACATCAAGCTTCGATGATTAAAATATTTTGCGACTACTTAGCTACTCTACTGCGACTATTTAGTGACTATATTTTTTGTCAAAATCAGAATATGGTAAAATCGATTGGTGTTTGATTTGTTTCTCAAATGGTAACTTGTTATGATACAAACTTAAACTTAAAAAACTTAAAGATACAAAATAACATTTCATTATAAAACTATAAGTATTCAAACTCCATAACAAATGCTAAAATATAAACAAAATCAAAAAGTTCACATAACAGGTTCATGAGTTCAAAAAACAGAGATTAGAAAGCTAAGCTATTGTACTTGATCTGGTTGCATGGTTGATGGAAGCAGATTGGTTTCGGTTGTTGCTGGAGTTAAATGAGATGCCACGAAGTCTAGGAAACGCGAATCAGTTTGGCGCAGGTACTTTTCCAGCAAGGAGAAGTGCTCGAGCTTGTCCTTTTGCTCAGCTACAGCTCGGGAGTGCTCTGCTTCACGGGCAGCAACCTCAGCATCACACCGTTCATTGTAAGCAGCCTGCTCTTCGATTTTCTTCTGAGCTTCCTTCAGTTGCTCTTGCAGTGCAACAAATGATGAAGAGTCTCCTGGTTGCTTGCGCTTGCCATTGAGAAGACTCTCCTTCAGGCTTCCAACTCCATAAGGAGTTCCTCTTGAATCCTTCTCGGTTGCCTGTGAAAAGTATGAGAAAAAAACAGAATTCAAAAGTCAATATAAAAACCAGAATATAAGACTAGATGAAGAATGTGAAAAATGTATATTCATTGTTGTATTACCTAAAGAAAGATGCTCGTATATTCATCTGCTGTTAGCTCTCGAGGTCGCGAAGCACCGTCCGAAACTTCTGAAGTCTCTGTCCCGAGCTCAGTCAGCTTCTCTTGCAACTTCTTCTCATACGTTTGAACGATTTTCTCTGCCTATCTATCGACATAGGTACCATCTGGATTTGTGTGAGTCCTAATGAAAACCTCACCAAGACTAACCGGTCTTCCCAATTCCTCTTCCTGCAATGTATAAACAACAGATTATGACATAATTTAAAGCTGTTCATGGTGTAAGAAAATGAAAAAAGTTACTAACCATTTCTTGTTGAATTTGTTGATACGACTTTGGCCCTGATAAATGGATGTGAGGACCGAGACCGGCACGATCAGACATACGAGCACTGGAATAGGTTCGACTCCTTTCCTTTGCTTCTTCAGTGTCCCAGTAGTCGGTCATCGTTTTCCAGAGAGATTCACCGATCCAATTAGGCCGCTCTCGACTAGTCCTCACGCTGCTAACCATGTCTTTCATCCGCCGTTGACAGATCGCCTTGAAATACCCTTGAACTGTCCATGTTATCAAGGGATCCCACGTGTGGGTTTTCTACAATACAAAATGAATGCTGTTAGTGAAAACAGAACAAGAGTAAACAGAACAGAAAGTAAACATCACAAGTAAACATCACAAGCAAACCAATATAGGACAGAAAGTAAACAAAACAAAAAGTAAATATAACAAGCAAACATCACAAGAAAACTTTACCGCAAACTCCAGGAAGTATCTTTCTTGTCTATCCCGAGGCACACATGTCCAGCTATAGTAGGGAGCATCAAATTTGTTTGTAAACACTTTGATAATTGCCCGAACCAGTTTAGATCCCTTGTCGCGAGTAAACCTGCAAACAGAAACGAAACCAGAAGCATTAACCATCAAAGACCTAAGATTAAACACATGAAACCAGAAGAGGTAACCACACACATGATATACTCATATATTGCATTGTTTTATCATGCATTTTATGTGTAGTTTTGTGTAGATTTCATGCATAATCATGGTCTTGTCTCAAGTTTAGGATCTTATGCCTAGGGATTAGCTTGTTTGAGTAATTGAACATCATGAATTGAACTTAGGACTTCTTATATCGATAACCCTATCTCTAGATTCGCTTTTGCTTATTTATTTACAATCTTACTTAGTGCTTTAGCTTAATTCTAAATTGGATACTTAATCATAAACTACCTTGTTTAGCTTAAATTACTCATGAACCTTGCATTCTTAGTGATTAGGATAAATCCCTTTATGGATTGATAACCTTCATACTACACGTATTGGAGTTATTGATACCTCCTTGGATGTAAAAATCCTTGTATCAATTTGGCGCCGTTGCCATATTGGGATTTGATTTTGACATTAAGATTTAGGTTCTTAGTGAGATTAAGCATTTTTTTTTCTTTTGGATACTAATCTCTCTCTCAAGCTCTCTCTTGTAGATACATGAACACAAGGTCTAGAGGCGAAGCAAATCTTGTTGAGCCTAGGGACAACATTCACTTATTGGATCGTTGTATTAGAGCAAGAAGAGAGAGGGAACGGCTTGCACACCTTGCTAGGTTTGGTATGGAGCACGTGCAAGAACACCAAGCTCAAGAGCTTGGTCAAGAACGTGGCAATGGAAACCACCAAAACCAAAATCCCCACGCCCACCATCCACAACCTCACGACCCCAACCCAAATCCCCACGCCCACCATCCACAACCTCACGACCCAAACCCACCCGCCCATAATGCTAGAGCTCAAAACATTGTTGGAGCGGGTGATGCGGCCAATGCTCATGTCAACCGCCAAGGCATTCGAGCACCACCAGTTGAGACAAATGACTTTGAGGTCAAAGCTAGCTTCATCAACATGGTACAAAGCAACAAATTCCATGGCTTGATGGTGGAGGATCCACTTGATCACTTGGATCATTTTGACCGGATTTGTGGCTTGACAAAGATGAATGGAGTCTCGGAGGATAGCTTTAAGCTAAGGTTGTTCCCATTCTCTCTTGGAGACAAGGCAAGACAATGGGAAAAGAACCTTTCCCACGGTTCTATCACTTCATGGGACCAATGCAAGACATCATTCCTTGCCAAGTTCTTCTCTCCCTCTAGAACGGCTAAGCTAAGGAATGAAATCTCAAGCTTCACTCAACGTGCAAATGAGAGCTTCAATGAGGCATGGGAGCGGTTTAGGGGCTATACATCGCAATGCCCTCATCATGGATTTTCGGATGCTTCACTCCTAAGCACTCTATACCGTGGAGCATTGCCCAAGATCCGCATGTTGCTTGACACCGCCTCTAATGGAAGCTTCTTGGGCAAAGAAGTGAATGAAGCGATGGAGTTGGTAGAGAACCTTGCATTGAGTGATGGTACATATGGTGATGAGTATGACCGGTCTACAAGAACCACAAATGACTTCGAGGAGCAACAACGAACCAAAGCCATGATGGCTTTCAATGAGAAGTTAGATAAGCAAGCCACCATGATTGACAAGCTTCTCAATGCTTCCAAAAGACCGATTCACTTTGTTAGTGACTTCGAGGGAAATCAAAGATCCCATGAGGAAATGGTGAATTTGAGCAACAAAGAAGAAGTGCATTATGTTGGGAACAATGGTGGCTACCAAAGGGGTTTCAACAACAACTATGGCCACCAAGGTGGTTCTCAACAAAGCTTTGTCCCACAAACTCAAGGCAATAACTCCATGCCTCAAGACTTTGATGTAAAAAATGTTCTTCAACAACTTCTACAAGGCCAAGCAAGTGGAGCATTGGATATAAGCAAGAAGATGGAGGAAATAAATACCAAGGTAGCTTGCTCATACAATGATCTCCACAAGAAGTTTGAAGCATTGAATTCCAAAATGCAAGAAATGGAGGCCAAGGTAGCCAATGGAGACAACGTACAACAAAACTCTTCAAATGGGAAAGCAAAGGAGTATTGCAATGCCATCTTCTCAAAGGAGCCACATCCAATTGAAGATCATGAAGCCGCCACTAATGAGATTGAGCTTCTACTCTATGGATCACAAGCTCCCATGGCTCAAGAACCAAGGGGTAATGCTTCTTCCATTGATTCACCAAGCACAACTAGGATCGAGCCTAAGTCTCTCCCCAAGCTTGGTAATCCCGTTAAATTCTCTATAGCTTGCTCTCTTGGAGATTTGGAGATTGAGGATGCTTTGTGTGATTCCGGGTCAAGTGTGAACGTTATGTCCAATGAGATGCTCAAAAGTCTAGGGATAAGAACCCTCACCTATCATCCATCACCTATCACCTTTGGAGATGCTTCCTCGAGAAAGCCATTGGGTCTTCTTGAAAACTACCCACTCAAGGTAGGGAATTGCATAGTCCCAACCGACTTTGTGGTCATGGAGATGAGAAAGACCAACAAACTCCCTCTTCTCCTTGGAACACCGTTCCTCCTCACTACCGGTGCTAGCATGAACTTCAAAGAGCAAAGGGTAGTTCTCTTGAATGTAGATGATAAAGTCTACTACCCAATGAAAATCCCCTCCAACAAGCTTTGTGGCACAATCACTATGGAAGATGATGGGTTTTGCATTGAGGAAGCTCGTAGATTTGAGCATGTGGGTAGTTGTGAGATAGTTCATGAAGCTTCGCCCCCAAAGATCTATGAAAAGGAAGAGAAACCCCGTGAGAAGACGGTTTTGGGTTATGGTAATGGTAATGAAGCTTATGGAGTTGATGTAACTTGCTTGAATCCTCCCCCTCCTACCACACATGAGGACGTGAGTGAGATTAAAAGGAAGCAAGAGAAAGGTGAAGGCACTAAGGCCAAAATGAAGAAACAAGACAAGCATCACTCTCTTGTCTTTGCTAAGGATGATCCAAGCAAGCTCGAAGGGTTTAGGCCCGAGCCTTCCATGATGACTCTCACTCCATGGAAGCACACAGATGGAGTGATTGAGTACAAGATCAAGTGCAAAGGCCGAACCAAGCCCTTTGCCTCGTTCAAAGCAACTCTCATTCCCGAGCTCAAAGAACAAGGTGAAGCCGGTCTTCAAGAGGTCATGAACAAGGTCCTCCACCTTAAGCTCAAAGATCCACCATGGAGTGCTCACACTCCACTACCCGCCTAAAAGGGTAACAAACGTCAAACTTAGTGACTTTAAACAAAGTGCTCTTGGGAGACACCCCAAGCTTATCATTGTACATACTTTCGTTTCTATGTCTTTTATGTTTTCTTGTTCTTTTTGATGGGTTTGCTTAGTGTGAATAGGTTCTTAATGGTCTAATGGTCATGAACTTAAGGACAAAGGTGTGAAGAATTGAGGTGATCACTCTCGTTCCCTCCATTCATTTCCAAGGTAATACTCCAAACTTTGTAGATAGCATTTAGAATCATATCTTCTTTTTTTCTTTCATGCATTGTTTAGCTCTCTCTTAAGCTTCTATTACACAAGGGACTGTGTAATTTAAGTTTGGGGGAGGGTTTGTGTGTTATCTAACATCGTTTTTGATGTTCTTATTTTCCACTTTTGCATCTTGAGTCTCATGCATATCATGCATTTTCAATAAATTTGAAAATTTTAGAATATTTAGGATTGCATATTCTCTTGTAGGTGGTGTCTAGTTTGCATTTTAGCTTGCATTTGCATAAGCATGGAGTAATGACAACCTTGAAATTAGCTTAATTAGCAATTGATTCAACGCACAAGTTATTAGTTGTTTGATGCATTGAAGTTGAATCCGAAATCAAGGACGAACCATTTGTTAGAGCGCATGCATCATTGCCTTTCTTTGATTGAAGCAAGCTTGAATTGAACCTAGCTTCATCTAAGTGATAACCATAATTTGACATGTAATTATTGTGCTTATGCAAACTTAAATGAACTCGTAGATCACATATACATATTTGGACATTCTTTTTCCTTTTACCACTCTTGCTTGTCCAAATAGCCAAATCCCATCTTTGGATTGGTTTCCCTACCATGACAATTACCTCATTTCTAGCCCATGGTCCTTCGTGTGTGTCTTGTGAGGCCTTATTTGGAATGAACTTGACAAAAAGTGTTAGGTTTAGGGCGACAAGGAAGCACTCTCGTGTAGATTTAGCTCCATCATCAAGGGGCTAATCTAGGAATCGGGTAGTTAGGATGGCGGTTCTTGATTCAAGTTTGGGGGAAACGGGTTTTAGATTTAGTAAATGGCATGATTGGAATGGATTGTGGAATGGAAAGAATGACGAGGAGTATGGAAAAGGGGATCGAGTTTGTCAAATGGTTTGTGCAAAGATCATAAGTCTAGCTCTGAGATTAAGATAGCCTCAAAAGATACAAAGAAAAAGAAAAAGGCCAAAATGGCCAAAGCATCAAAAGAATGAGAAGAGGCGAGAACCAAAAAGAAGAAAGAAGAGCTAGATAACAACAAAGAAGCACCAAACCATGAAGGACACGGAAGAAGAAGTGATCCCCAATTGAGAAGAAAGTGAAGTGAAGAGACAAGAAGGATGTGCGGGTTCAAAAAGGCAAAATTCCTCATCATAAAAGGGTAGCTTAAGTTATGGGCACAACGGGTTAGAGGCTTTAGGTTAGAAACACTCTAGGCATTCGGTAGACGAGAGTTTTTCCTTGTATGCATAGATTGCCTTTTACCTTTATGCAAAGTTTGCTCGTTCATTGAGAGATCCTTGTATTTGATTGCCCTTACGTATTGATGAGATCACTTTCATCTCATAACCGGTCCTTTAGCCAAGCGGTTTCATTTGATTTTGCATAAGCACCATTCACGGATAAAACCATTAATCAATGTTAAGAGGCTAGAGAATAGAATGGTTTGTGTAGGTTGAAGTTTGGCTTCTTGCATGTTGAGAAGGAAATGGCTACCTCCTTTTGAGTAGACAACTTTGGTGCATCCTAGAACTAGTAACTTGGACGTTGAGTGCGATTGTTTCTTGTGCTTCTTATAGGTTCGAGCTCCACTTGTATTACATTGCATCTCTCATTCTTATTCTTGTTTGCTTGAGGACAAGCAAAGGTTTAAGTTTGGGGGAATTGATATACTCATATATTGCATTGTTTTATCATGCATTTCATGTGTAGTTTTGTGTAGATTTCATGCATAATCATGGTCTTGTCTTGCATTTAGGTCTTAAATTAGGGATTAGGACTTTGCATAAGGTCTTGTACATTCTTGCATGTTTTGGAGTCCTTTTCAGGTATTGAACGAGGAGATTCGTCACCCGAGGAAAGGAGACAGAAACCACACTGAATATCGATCGATACCAGGTGTGACACCGAGTATCGATCGATACCACGATGCCACTGCTCGGTGCCACAGCTCGGTACTGCCACAGGGAGAACCCGGGGGGAAAAATCCTTAACACGGAGCAAAGATACCGAGGAGTGACCTCGGTATCGACTGAAGCAACATCGATCGATACCAGTATCAGCACCGAGTATCGATCGACACCGAGGGGCAATACCGATGCTCCTGCTCGGTGTCACAGCTCGGTACTGCCACAGGGAGAACCCGGGGGGAAAAGTCTTTAACACGGAGCAAAGATACCGAGGAGTGACCTCGGTATCCACTGAAGAAGTATCGATCGATACCGAGGGTATCGATCGATACCAAGCCTTTTTCATCCATTTAAACCGGGTCGGTACCTGGTTTGTTCCGGGAAGTCTTTTTCTAAGGAAAAACCCTCTCTAAGAGTGATTTGTAGGATTGACCCTTTTAAGTTTATGCAATTAAGTGTTTATTTGATTGAATCTCTTCTATCTATCTTCTTTTCATCTTGATTATTCAACATCTATCTATGGAATCATCCTCTATCAAAATCGATTTTGAGGGGTTCTTAATGGGTCTTGAGTAGTCTTTTAGGATCTTGAGATGGGTAGATTAAGATGCTCCTAGGCTTGATTCATGGTGTTTATGGTTAGATAATCTTATATTTCTTCTTGTCTAGAGTCCCTAATGCTAGATCTAGCTCGAAAGAGTGGGTCTAGATCATAAGGTATTTCATGAACACCAAGTGTTTGATGAAATGCCAAGACCAAACTAGACAAGAGATTTACATTCCTAGCCTATGACAATAGTTGTCTAGGGTGTATTTTTGGTTGATCTTGTTGATTTAAACTAAATGCTTGCTAATCAATGATCCACAAATGATGATTTGCTAATGGGTTAGGTGATTAGCAGAGTGATTAATTGCTTGAAAGAGAATTAATCAAGTTTAGGATCTTATGCCTAGGGATTAGCTTGTTTGAGTAATTGAACATCATGAATTGAACTTAGGACTTCTTATATCGATAACCCTATCTCTAGATTCGCTTTTGCTTATTTATTTACAATCTTACTTAGTGCTTTAGCTTAATTCTAAATTGGATACTTAATCATAAACTACCTTGTTTAGCTTAAATTACTCATGAACCTTGCATTCTTAGTGATTAGGATAAATCCCTTTATGGATTGATAACCTTCATACTACACGTATTGGAGTTATTGATACCTCCTTGGATGTAAAAATCCTTGTATCAACACACACACACACACACACACACACTCTCTCGGATACACAGACACACACACAAACACACACACACACACACACATCAAACTAAGCATCACACACACACTCGGACACACACATCAAACTAAGCATCACCGACCTAAGACATCAAAACACACACACACACACACACACACACACAGATTAGCATAGAACACCTGAATCACATCCTAAACTATCCTAGACCAGAATCACTTTCAAAACTGTTGCCACATTGTACTTAAACTTACACACACACACACACTCGGACACACATACACACACAGAGACACACACACAGACTCTATCCTAAACACTACAAATACATCATAAACACATTTCTCACAAAACATATGGATAAGCAATCTCACAAAATCACACATTCACATCCAGTACAACAACATCAACAATACAATTACAACGATGCACAAACAAGAAGAACAAAAAAAACAATCGCATTTACCAAATGGAGAACTTACCATCTCGAGTTCAGCGTCGGTGTGGGAGAGAGGACGGTGGTAAACTGATCCCGGTCTGGCACCATAAGTAAAGCATTGAGAGCCCGCAGCGTGTCCTCCTGGAGATCCGGCAACACTGGAGATCCGGCAACACTGGAGATCCGGCAACACTGGAGATTCGTCTTCGAAGTTGTGGCCTTGAGAAGATGGATGACTCTGAGCCTGAGAGTTGTGAAGTGGTGACGCAGGAGCGTCCTCCAGGGGAGCCGAATGAGGCTCACGGCATTCTTCTCCACTGTGTTGAAGGCCGGAGTTATGGAAAAGTTGTTGCGGCTGTGGAAAGCTCCGGAAATGTGATGCTGACGTTGACGGTTGACGGTTGACGGCGACTTGAGGTGGAGGTGGAGTGACTTGGGTCGCCGACGTGAAGTTGTACTGCGGCGGAAGAGTTTTCATTGTTCGTGACGTAGTCGGCGAGGGATTGGACCCTCCGGGTCTCTGAGAAACGTTGGGGGCGTTTCTCCTCTTCTGTTTTCCACCGTTCTTCCCTCCTGGCATTGTGGGCTCTTCTCTGAGAGATTCGCCGGATAGATTGGGAAAATTAGGGTTTCGAATAGGAATCGATCAGAAGAGGAAAAGAATGAGAAGAGATTAGGGTTTCGAAGAGGGATTTGAAGAATCGAAGGAGAAGAGATTCGAAGAAGAAATCAAAGGAGAAGAGATGAAGAAATCGATCGAGAAGAGATGAAGATGAGCAAAGGGAAATCGCAGTCGAAGAAGATGAGTAGGCCTGTCAAGCGGGTCGGATCCGCCCCGCCTAACCCGACCCGCCGTGGGTGCGGGTTTTTTTTTGTTTTTACCGCTTGACCCGCGGATCACCTTATCGTTAACCCGCACTCGCCCCACATTAGTCAAGCGGGTCGGTCGGGTAACCCGCGGGTTAGGAATAAAAAAAGGAGAAAGAGATCCCGAGAGAGAGAATTGGAAGAGGAGATTATTGTTGTCGGAAAAGAGAGATCTTGGAGGCATCGAGCTTGAGGCGGCCCGAGTGAGTGAAGCCGAATTCGTCCAAGGGGATGATGGGCCGGTCATCGGATCGGATCTCTGATTTGTGGATCTCGGCAAAGGCAACGGAGATGGAGATGGAGAGGAAGAGGAGGATCGATATGCAGAGAGAGAAACAATTTACAAAAAGAAGTGAGAGAATCGAAGAGAAGAGAAAAATAGATGAAGAGCAGAGAAGAAGGAAAAAAACAAAAAAAGACGTCGTCGTCAGTGAAGAAGAGAAAGTAGAAAAAAAATTAGGGTTGTTAAAAAAAACAAGGGGCCCGCGGGTAATGACTCATATTGACAAGCCTAAAGATGAGCGAAGGGGAATCGGTTTTTCGACTAAGGACTTAGGGGAAATTATGGTATTTGTGTTTTTTTTGAATCTGGGAAGGTTGACTTAATAAATGTTTTGTGTGACCATTACGAATTAAACACTCTAGCCTACTGGTAATTCCCCACATTTTTCTCAATCCCCACTCGGTTCCGAGTCCTGGTAAGGACCAAAGTTTTTTGTTTTTATTCTTTTTTAGTTGAGTTAATTATTTGTTAAGAGATGTGACTCTTAAGGCACTTTCTAGACGTAAAATATCATTTTCGCCCCTCTGTAACTGTTAGAATTGAAAACGGGAAACCCTCTAACCCAAAACGCCGGTGAATCTTTTTTTTTTTCGGCTAAATTCCGGTGAATCTTTTCAGTCTTCTTCTTCTTCTTTTTTTTTCCTCCTCTCGCCGAGAAAAGAAGCGCTCAGATCTAACCTAGTGGCTCCCTTCTTCCTCCATATCTCTTACTTTTGGAAGTCGTGATGGAGGCGATCGATGAGTTGTCTCAGCTCTCAGATTCGATGAAACAAGTGGCGTCTCTGCTCGCCGACGAAGATCCCGACGAGACCTTCTCGACGCCCGACCACTTTCTTAAACGTCGTAGCCCTAGGAAATGTGGTTAGTTCCGTGCTCTCTCTCTCTCCCTGCTCCTCGACTTGGTTGTGTTTACGCTTGTGTTGTTTTTATGCTGTGTTCGAGTGTTGGTGTTGGATGCGATTTTGATGAATCACTGCTTCTTTATCCCGACAGAAAAGATGGAGAAGAAGAAGCTCCAATGAATTTTGTCTTGCAGGTCGTCTTTCTTCTTCCACTAACGGCGGTCACGTTAAGTCCAAAGATGATGATTCCCCTGTCACCGTCGCAGGTTTTTCCCTGCGTCACTGATTTCTTCAGATTTTCGTTTGTCTATCTTCTGTGTTTTTTTTCTTTTTTGATTATACGTTCGATTTTGGGTTTTATTTTTTCTCCATTCCTGGGATTCGAGTTGTGGTTTATTGCAATTCGAGATCTATTTAGTTATTGGGTAATGCATTTGAACGAATTTGTGATATTGGGTTGCTTATCATTGAGCTGAAACGAAAATCGTAGTTGCTTGTGTCCTTCGTACACAAAATCCACATTTTATGTTGAATTCATGTTATTTAATGCTAATTTATAGTATTACTTTAGATTGGTTCTTAAGGCCATGTAATGTAGTAATCAGGTAGAACAAATGATTTGTCTGTATTAGTACTTTAATAGTGACAATATAATTTTGTTTTTTTATTGGATTCTCTGTGTGCATCGTAGTGCCTATTGTTGCTTAATTTTCTTAGAAAGGTTTCACGCAGAGCAATGCTAAGATTAGTTTAGTGATTGTTTTCTACGTGAATTTCAAAACATAATACCCTGATTTTGATGAGTTGCCTTTTTCTTTGACATTTCAGGTGAGGCTCACTTTTGATGAGGTGGGCAAGGTTTTGATGTTAGTGGCTGTTGAAGCAGATGAGGTGATCAAGGTTTTGGAACACAAGATGTTCGATCGAAGAGTGCATGTTAAGATTAGCTCCTGCAAATTTAGAGAGACCTCTATGATTTTTCTATTATTCTTATCTTAATTCTAGTGATGAATCTTTTGACTCGTTCATGTCATCTCAGCAAAGAGTCAAAAAGCCATAGATACAGGTCTAAAGGCTGAGATTGTGGATAAGAGATTGTGGATAAGAAATGGTGGATAAGACATCTGAGATTGTGGATATGAGATTGTGGATAAGAGATGGTGAATAAGACATCTCAGATTGTTTATATGAGCACTGGTCTTAGTGCTATGTTTGTATCAAGAATTGGTGTTTTTGAGTAATTGTCTTGCTATTGTTATACACTTGGTGAAAAATTGTAATTTGACAAACTTTTAATTATGTAAATTGTGTTTGAATTCTCTTTAAATCGAAACCTTACATTAAGAACCAATTTATGATTGAGAACTGCTCTTAGTGTACCAATTTAAAATTGTTCACTATATCTTGTCCACTGTATTTTGTCCACCGAAAAAGACTATTAGAATTTGTGTTTGATATTGAGAATTTGTGTTCAAGAGTCGAAAGAGGCAAAATTGTTACTTTTTCAAAAATCAACCACAATTACAAGCTCTTGTTTGAATTAAACCGAAGATTTTAACCCCCAAAAAAAAAAATCTTAAGACTTATGATTCTCGTTCTCGTATAGTTCTCGTGGACAACGTCACGTGGACACCCAACTCATGGACAATGGCTCATGGACAACTCACCCCAGATATATTTTGATTGTTCAATAGTGATATCTTGAATAAGAAATCGTGGATAAGAGAGCGTGGATATGAGAGCGTGGATATGAGAGTGTGGATATGAGAGCGTGGATATGAGAGCGTGGATATGAGAGCGTGGATATGAGAGCGTGGATATGAGAGCGTGGATATGAGAGTATGAAAGTGATATAATGGACCGTATGTTCTATGTGCGTGTCTGATATTAGGGAAGTCAAGAACTAAACGCATATTCCTTCACAGTGTACGGTACACACACATGATATTCGACAATAACCAGAAGATTCTGAATTTATAGAAGAACTAGATGAGATATAGAAGTTTTATGTTTTTGTTTTGTATGTCATAATTTCAAATTGTAATCATTAAACACAATTCTATGAAAATCTTTGTTCTTGCAAAATCGAATCTGGATTTGGATACAAGTAATTAGTCCACGTCTTTGGTTATTTGCGGTGAGTTATTGTCCACTATCCACTAGAGCCAATCCATGCCACCTTGTTCATTTGGTCAATTCTTTCATGTCATCCAATGCGGTGAGTGGTTGTCCACTATCCACCTATCCACGACACCTTGTTCATTTGGTCAATATTGTCATGTTCATTTGGGTACAAGTAATTAGTTAATGACTTGTAAATATTGTTAATCAATTTCTATAACCATTTGCTTCATCGAATACACTCAAGTCTAGAATAAGTAAATAGATTTCTAGAAATGCAAGGGAACCAATTTCAGTGAGAGAAAACCAGAATTTGGCAACACTTAAACCAACTTGCTAAACACAAAGTTTAAATATGAAACTAAGTAAGTTCTTGATAACTTAATGATTAATTGATTTGTTATTTCAAAACATCTATTGTAAATGCCAAGATGTGATCAAACACAATACCAAAAAACTAAGTAAGAACTTGATAACCTACAACTTTGATCTTTGCTATGATTTCATTATATTGTTTTGGAAGCTTCAGGTATCCATCATAGTGCATCCACGGCCTTTATGCACACAACCCTCCATCCAATTCATCTTCACCATCCCTACGGTCTCCACTTGAATATCTCTGCAATCAAAAATAGTTAGAATCAAATCAAGATTCTATGTCCAACCCCATAAATCAAATATAACAAGAAGAAAGCTAATCAATCGATCCCATAACATTGTCCACCGCATCTTATCCACGTATCTTGTCCACCGAAAACTGTCCATCGTAGACAAAAGACACTGCATTAGCAAAAATTAAATAACTTTCAACAATGAAGAACACTTTATTACATTCTACATATAATATATCGATGAACGTTCAAAGCAGATAAGAATAAATGAATTTGCAGGTTTATCTTGGCTCATCCACATGTTGAAAGTACGAGACAAGCTATAAGATGATAACAAGGAATTTACATGATAAGGCTCTTTACCTTGAGTAAGAGGACTGGATTGAACTGGTTGATAAGGCTCTTTACCCTAGTTTACCCTGATAAGGCTCTTTACCCTAGTTTCTATTACATAATTTTCTTGTTCAATAGTGATATCTTGTAATATTCTACTATCAATTTTTTTCCATCGGTGTAGGAACCACCACATTGATCGTACACATGGAGACATGCAAATAAAGAGAAAAACCAATTAGAGATCGTATATGTGGTTAAGTGCACATGGAGAAGTAGACAAATCAACACAAAACAAAACAAAATGTCATAAAAAAAAACAGGCTGAGTAATTTTGTGGACTAGTAAATGTTTGAGGAAACTGAGAAGGATAATTAAAGTACTCCTTCTTTGATGAAACCAATTGTTTCCACTGTTTGATGAATGCATTAACTTTGTATTTAGCGATCAATGAGAGTAATTTTCAGACATGATATACACAGTACCTCGCCTTGTCCAAAGATAAACCCATATGTCCACATTTCTTTCTGCCCACCTTCCTGACGATTAGGCACCAAGACATCTTTTTTCTCTTGCCCTTCCCTATCTGCAGAGCCTGCAACGAATTTAGCAAACGAATTAATCAGTCAATGCTTCTCAAACAGCTAATCTTCACTACAAGAAAATGTAGTAAAGATAGCGTTTTGTACATTAATGCTATCTTTGATATAACACTCGGTTTAAGATCGTTTTCAAAAACGCAAATGCTATCTTTGTGTTTTTGGATTCTAAAACTTAATAACTCTTTATCTTAGATATCATTTGTATCTTTGAAACGCTGTGTTTAGTGTAAGCGGAAAAATTAATTCATTTCCCGGCTAAAACAGTGAAAATTTCATTCTCTCCTAATTTTTTTTAACTCCCCTCTCATTTTTCATTTCCCACAAACAATTTCATTGTTCGACCAAAAAAAAAAGAACAAAAATCTTTTCCCCATTTCGTTCATGGATTCTCTCTAGAAAACCCTAGCCATTGCGGTGTACGGCTCTGGGCTCCGGTGGACGGACTCCGACTACATATCTGGGCAGCTCTCTTTCACCTCTCTCCTCTCCAGTCTCTGTCCAGACGTATCTCCGCTACTTTGCCACTAAAGCTTTTGTGGTGCTTCACGAAGGTGGCGATGGTTTATCGGTATCGGAGTCTTCTCCTCTCATGTGACGGCCTTCGTCGTCTCCTCTCTCCATCTTCACCTCTATTCTCATCTCTACCTTCACCTCTATTCTCTCCATTTTCCTCGACTAATCGACGGGAATCGATTAAATATGCTTCCCCGGGTACCTTCTGATTTTCTTGTTGATATCGTCTGCTTAGAGGCTTCTTTGGTACCAGATGAAAATGAACTGAACAAGTGTGGCTTCTTTGGTACAAGCTCCTCATCACCAAGCTCACGGCGGGACTCACCGGTAAGTTGTTCAGATCTGCCCGATCTTCTATTGAAATGACAGAACTAATCCTCAATTGATCCGTATTTGTGGAATCAGTGATCGGATATATCTGAGACTCTCTTATGTATTGTGTCTCGTGGTTGATTATTGGATCGATGGTTGTGGAAACCCTAATTTATGTAAATTTTCTTTTTTGATTAATTCGCAGAGGAAGACGCCAAGAACTCGAAGTTTGTCCAACAACACAAGCGGTAATGTCTTACTCTTTCCATCATTTATTAGTATCCAATCTCAGTTTTTTCTTTCTTCAGATCTTTCCATGTTTTTTATTTACGATTTAGGAACTGATTTAAGAAACCGAATGTGATTTCTCAGCATTTGTCAATTCAGAATTGCATTTCATTCAGATTTGTTCGAATTGCTTGTCATATTGTAATCCTCATCAATCTTAATTTATGATACTGGTCCGATAAGAAAATATGTCGTATGAAGTGACTATCAACTAAATGTCTTAACTACCTTTTTATCAACTAAACACTCTGGCCTACTGGTAATTCCCCACTCTCGGTTTCATCCCACCAGGTTTCGAGTCCTAGTGAGGACCAATTTTTTTTTTTTTTTTTTTTTTTTTNTCTTTTCTCGTTGACTTAAAAATTGGTTTGTGTGATAAATACCAATTCATGACCGAAATTGTGACATAAGTAACATAGTTAATTAGTAGGGTTCTTCGTCATCTGATTCTTCATCAGAAGACGACAAATTACACCGAAATTTGTCTTCTGGTTCTGCATCTCCGACATCGTAATCGAGGTTTATTGGGTCTCCTTGTTCGAAATTGTCGAGTACGAGATCTTCAATTGTTGTCATCAATACAGCATCATCATTTTCTTTTTGTAAAAGAGTCGGTTCTTTTTTTTCATATTCCCCTGAAATGTTTCCCCTCGGATTCACTTTAAGAACATTGAGCCACAACTGCTTCGGTTTCTTTGTATATGGGTACGGAATATAACAAACTTGATCCGCTTGCGAGGCTGTTTGCAATATCAACATGTATATTTAAGTTATACATATGTATATCGACATTAATAAAATGCTATATATAAATATATATAGAAGTATACGTACCTAGAATAAATGGTTCATATTTATTGTATTTTCTCGATGAAAGAACGTGTACAACGCCACCATTGCTCCTCAGAGTGCCTGTACCGATAACATGGTCATACCAATTACACTTGAAAAGTGTTATTCTCAAATTGACCATCCCCTCGAACTCGAGTTCTATGATATCAGTTAAGGTCCCGTAGAAATCAGCTGCATCGGATGCATCAGTGTAATTTTCACCTTTAACACATACCCCATAGTTACATGTCTGTCGTCCAGCGCCGTGATTCTGCGTATGAAACAAATAGCCTCTTGTAAAATACATTGGCCATGTTTTTGCCTTATTCAAAGGTCCATGCACTATCTCTTGAACCCAAGTAGGAAATGGATTAGTGGCGTTCCAGTAAGTAATCTGCATATATATAAAAAATTGCGTAAATATATATAAGTATAAATATATGCATAGTCATGAATATTTTTGAGACATACATATTCTTTCACCCATAAATGATATTCGTCAGCTCTTTTCGCGGCGAGTTCTTTTTCGGAAAGTCCTGGATATTTTGCAGTAATAAATTCCTCGAACATACTACAGAAGACCAACACAAATATGAGAAATTAAACAAAGATTATATATTAAAACGCAAATTGGGAGCGATGCCAACTTATATACCTCTCAATTGGCTGAAAATAGTCACAATTTCGTAAAACATATGCATGTGCGCATTGATAGTCTCTCTCTGAGAGCCATATTTCATGCATTTCTCCACTTAGACGGCATACGTGAGTAAATATAGAAGGTACTCCAGGGACATGATATACGGGGACTTCACCTTCATCAAATCTTGTTAACCTGACCAAATGAGCAACAAATGCCAAAACATGATGTGATTGATTTTAGCATTTACCTTGATTTCACATAAAAATACATAGCATGTGTATTCAAATTAAATGGGAAAGTGGACATGATGTGATTGATTTTAGCATTTACTTTGATTTCGTTTGTATAGTTGCAGCAAAGTATTGCTCTGAGAAATAAGCAATCTCGTCATTGATATATGATTCAACAATGGATCATGCCGCATATATTTTGTTCTTTGCTTTCCCTTTCAACTTTTTGAAAAACCTTTCAAAAGGATACATCCACCTATACTGGACAGGACCTCCTACTTCAACTTCATATGGGAGATGTATAGGCAGGTGATCCATCACATCAAAAAATAAAGGTGGAAAGATCTTTTCTAAATTGCATAGGATTAAAACTATGTTCTGTTTTAGAATTTGAACGTGACATTTATGCAAAGTTCTCGAACATAAGTCCCGAAAAAATGCTCCAACCCCTACAATATACGTTAGAATTGCATGAGTTACTATATAAATTACTATAATCATATTTAAAGAAAGAGTCGTAATTAGTACCTGATAACGCAAGGTGGACATTCCGGTCTAGGAGATCTGCAAAGATAAATGGAAGTAACCGCTCCATAAAAACATGGCAGTCATGACTCTTCATGCCTGAAAACTTTTGGTTGTTCATATCAGCACAAGTAGCTAAGTCTGACGAATAACCATCTGGGAACTTAACCGCATGTTTCACACATTCCAGTAAACTTTTTATGGCTTCTTCTGTCAATGTGAAGGATGGGAAATGAGCTTTACCCTCACTATCAATATGTAACTGTGGCCGAGAACAAAACCGTTCTATATCCAATCTTGACATGATGTTGTCTTTCGATTTACCCTTCACACTCATAAGAGTATTCATGATGTTGTCAAAAAAATTCTTCTCTATATGCATCACATCAAGACAATGACGGAGATTGAGGTCCCTCCAGTACGGCAGCTCTCAGAATATGCTTTTCTTATGCCAGTTATGTTGCTTCCCATAGCCCGGCTTCTTCTTTTCGTGACCGTTTCCACCAACATCCTTTGTTTTCGATGGATTTACACCAGCCAACCGCTCAAAATAAACTTGATCACCGGTCAAAGACGGAGGTGGATACTCTCTCGAAGCGTCTTTTCCCTTTAGAAAGTCTTTTTTATTCCTCATCAGTGGATGACCATGAGGAAGAAATCTTCGGTGACAATCAAACCAACACGTGTTCCTTCCATTAGGTAGATAAAAAGACTTTGTATCTTCCATGCAAACTGGACAAGACAATTTACCATGGGTTGTCCATCCGGATAACATGCTATACGCCGGAAAGTCGCTTATCGTCCACATCAGCACTGCTTTTAGATTAAATTTTTGATTCAAAGACACATTGTATGCATCAACGCCATTGGACCACAACTCTTTTAACTCCTCAATAAAAGGTCGGAGGAAGATATCGAGACTAGCTCGCGGATGATTTGGCCCAGAATTTAGAATTGTAAAAAATAAATAATATATTCATGCACATACCAGGGGGTAAATTATATGGCGTCAAGATTACATGCCACAACGAATGATTACGAGACATGCCAAATGGATTGAATCCATCCGTACATAATCCAAGATATTCGTTACGGGGTTCTTCGGCAAACCAAAAATTTTGATCTTGAAAATAACTCCACTCCACCGCATTAGAAGGATGACCCATTTCTCTCTCCTTTGCTTGGTGCTCGGCATGCCATCTCATTGCCGCTGCAGTCTTCTCTCTCTGATACATTCTCTTTAATCTGTCGGCAATAGGTAGATACCACATACAACTGTATGGTACTTTGGTTCTACGTCGGTCGTTCTTAGGCTTCCATCTTTGTGCATCACAAAACAGACATTTATCTTCCTTCTCGTCATCTTTCCAGAAGATCTTACAATTGTTAATACAGACATCAATTGTATGATATGGGAGACCTAAATTGCGCATCAATTTTTCTGTCTCGTAATGTGAATCGGTTGACTTGTTTCCTTCTGGTAAATAGTCTGTCAAGATTCTGCAAATCGAATCCACTAACTTTTCACTCATATTATATTCTGCCTTATTTTGCATGACTCGAGCAGCTAAGCATAACTGCGAGTGACCTTCACGACAACCATCGTATAATGGATTATTTGCACCTTCTAACAAGGCGTAGAATTTCATTGAATGGTTACCTACCGGTTCTTCTACATTCTGATAACTACCAATCTGATGATAACTATCATCAAAACTCACGTTATGACGAAATGAATCATTCACCATATCCACATATCTATCTTCTACTACATTACCCATTTCTTCCCTCCCACTTATATACGTCGTATCAACATAACTCGATCCTAAATCCATATTGATTTCTTCTCCATGCTTATACCAAACATAATAATATGGCATAAATCATATGCTATAAAGATGATTCCAAATTCTTGTCCTCGGGATAAATTTCTCGTTCTTGCAAACACTACAAGGGCAGAAAAACTTACCGCCATTACTCTGTGTTAGAGGTTGGCTATTTGCAAATGTCATGAATTGCTCCACCCCTGTTGTGAACTCTGCCGAGAAATTTCCCGTCTCTTCATCGAACCTCTTATACATCCACTCTCGGGAATTACTATAATTGTAATTTCCCGATATTATGTAACTAATAAAAACTGATTTTTTTTTTCTTTGTTTTGTTTTTGAGATCGAATGAGGAGAAGTAATAGGTGAATTTTGCTTATATAGATATTTCTGGCGACTAAAAAACGACTATGCGGCATCTGAAAGCCGACTACATGTTGTAGTCGCATAAAACCGGTACACCAACCTAAAACGAATAACACGTGTTTTTCACATGTATTTTACGACTGATTACCAATTACCTTGCGACACGCCGAAATAGTCACACATTGGTCGCCACAATGGTGACTAATTTGCGACTACTGTTTGCCGTCGGCAAATTAGTCGTTCATTAACGACTACGTGTTAGAGTCGCAAAATAGTCGCTAATTTAGCGACTATTAGGTGACTATTATTATGCGTCTGAAATGTAGTCAGAAATTAGTCGTAAAATTGCGACTAATTTAGCGAATATGTTCTTTGGTCGTAATTTATCGACTAAATTACGACTAAATTGTATTGGTCGCCACATAGTCGCAATTTAGTGGCCTATCAGTCGCAACTTTTAGCGACTAATCATTTAATCGCCATTAGTAGTCGCCAAAACGTTGTTTTCTTGTAGTGCTAATCCGAAAACAAGAGAGAACTAAGAAACTTACGTCAAAAAAGTTGGAGCTAATAATCTCTTAGCTCTCGTTGCGAATTGTAGACTGGTCCTCGAATGAGGAGGGTCTCCCCTATTTATAAGATTTTTCGTTAGTTAAGACTCGGCAATTTCTTTTACCTTCGCGAGTTTGGATCAAGAAGATTTTCTTTTTTCTCAGAGAAGATATGGAAATCTTTCCGTTTATTTCGGAGGTCAGTGCCAACTTAGTAAAGTGGGGCTTAATGGGCCCTGAGGCTAGTAATCAAGCCGACGTGGGTTATATCATTATCGGTTTGTAAACAGTCATAGACCAGAATCAATTGGGTCGATCTCTGTTTAAACCGGAGGTGCAGAACTTACCACTAACAATAACACCCCCCAGTTCGGTGAAGGAGTACTTGGAGGAGTTCAACGAAGTTCAAGAAGAAATCTTTAGCTCAGTATAAATTGAGATCCGTAATATCGATGAAATGTCTAGCGAAATTCGAGTTGGTCACGTGGAGCGATCGTAGTTCGGCTAATATTTTTTGAAAAGACGTGTCGTTATGATATCTTCAACTGTCGCATAAATCGAGGAGTCATCATAATTGCTTTTCTCTCTATATATTCTCTTCAACTCTACTTATTCTTCACTTCACTTCCGCTATATAAAGTTATTGCTCTCGTTTCTCTCTCTCTAGCGTTTTCACTTTCTCTCTCTTAATGATTTCACTTGTTTTGAATATCTTTGTGATCTCGGTAATTCGCCGCCGTATCCTTAGTATACGGTGTGATTTCTCTGATCTGCTTGAAGATCTTCAATTTTCAGGCGGATCTTCATCGTCTTCTTCGTTGTTCTTCGATTCGTTCTAAAAATTCTTCAATTTGGATCAAATGGATTCCAATCCGTCAACGATCGCGTTGATCCTCCCAGAAATTTGAATATTCCCCTCAAAATTCTTCTTAGCTTGGCAGACTCTTCGGGTTCGTCTGATGGAAGAACTCCGGTGATTGATCAATTACTTCGTTGCAACTCTCGTTATAATGAGGTTGGGCCGAGCACGCACCGAGCTTTGGTTAATGTCCTTGAGGTAGTAGATAGAGATAGTCAAGAGACTGAAGTTCTACGTCAGTTTGAAGAATAAATGGCCGATTAGGTTGGTAATGAAGGAGTGGTAGCTGAGGTCGGAAATGTAGAAATAGCAGCTCAGGTCGGCGAGGGGCATTTTCAAACAGTAAAGTGAAGATCGATCACGCTAGCCAGTGTTAGACCGACTCGCTATACGGAATACTCGATTGAGGAAACCCTTCACTTGTGCGATGCTCGAA
This sequence comes from Eutrema yunnanense, assembly GCA_002933935.1. NCBI lineage: Eukaryota > Viridiplantae > Streptophyta > Magnoliopsida > Brassicales > Brassicaceae > Eutrema > Eutrema yunnanense. The sequence continues at coordinate 1,136,387 of PKML01051522.1, forward strand.
CTGGGATTCATTGCTTGTTACCTAGAAAGAATCGCCGACCCTGGAATCCCCATGAGGGTTATATTTTTGTTTACGAGGACTACTTTAGAAGTTGTGGTCTTCGATTTTCGCTGCCGAGTTTGTTTTTTGGGTATTGTAATCGGTGTAGGGCAGCGATCTCCCAACTCAAGCCGACTACAATTATTAACATCGTCAGAATTCTCACTTTGGGCGAGGATTGCGATATCCGGATAACTAACTCGATCTTCAAGGAGGTATTTTCTTTGAACATTACGGAACAGAAACCTTGGTTCTCTCAGACAACGCGAAATCGAGATTCGACTTTGTTGCTGGGTCAAAACCGAGCAAAGTTAACGATTGGGACACTAAATGTTTTTTTATCCCCGTGTTGTGCCTACTTTTGTATACATTTTGTACTCCTTTCGAACTAAATGGAGTTCGCCGATTGGTAGTTAACTTATTTCGCATGTGCCTACTTTTGTATATATTTTCTTTGTCTAACGATTCATTTTTTTTGCAGATCGTCATCCTCCATGCATTTTTCATATTCCAGATTTTTGTCGGACGACGCTAAGAGACTTAGCGAGTCGGGGATGCGTCGTTGGCCAGAAACTTACCAAGAAACACTCAACAAAAAGCTACGCCGATCTAGTAAAGGTTAATCCGGCTCTTCTCATCTTCGTTGTATTGTCAAATGATGTTCCTTATACTTGATATTTTTGTCAGCTAAAGTCCCTCGTCGAAAGAGAAATATGAAGTTGAATGTGCTTGATATTCCGAATTACACCTCTGAACTAGAGGATGTTCATGAATCCACTAGGGGGAATCAAGACGAAGGTAGCAAGGCTATAGAGGAGCAGGTCGCTGTTGAAGATCAAACTGCCACATGGGAGCAAGTGGCTACATAGACCAAGCTTGAGGTCTCGAAGTAGAAGAAGAAGAAGTGGAAAGGGAAATCCACCGCATGGAGGCCGTTGAAGGATAAGGCTTCAAAAAAGCGCTCTGGCGAAATCATGGAAGTCCACCGCAGGGAGGTCGTTGAAGGATAATGCTTCAAAAAAGCATTCTTACAAAATCAGAGAAGGTGAGACTCATGCCGATGTCGTGGGGGATTCCTCCGATCTCCCTTCCAAGTCTCAAGATCACGAGGATAATGCCTTAAAATCATGTGTTCATAAGATTGTGAGATTCAATTTTATATCAAACAGCCAAGAAAAACACAACAACATTATATCATAGTATTGAGAACCAGAAACTCACATGTGTTGATTTTTGAAAGAGTAAAGTCGATTATGGATATTTATACACCAAATTTTTTGATGAAAACATGCTTCCCCTCGAGGATAAAAGGTAAAGCATTCGTGTTATTATGACTCAGAAGAATGTTTCCCCTGAAAAATTAAAAGAAAACAAAAATTAAAAACAGCCGAGAGATAATGATGTGGACATCGAACTAGCAAGCCGACCATAGGTGACCCCAATGCTCGGAGGCGACCAATCCGGCCCATTTGAAGCCTACCGGTGCCATAAAGAAGATCTTCACGTCATATTGAATGAGGGATCACACTTTCACCAAAAAGTGACTACATTAAGCACTTCGGTCGAGTCCACCTGTCCAAATGCAAGAAATCCAAAGACAAAGACTTACGAGCCATTTTACCTGAGGAGATACTTACTGGAGATGCACCGACGACACCATGCATCAAACCTACTGAGGGAAGGCATTTTCCCTGACCAATCAACCCAAGAAAGACTTTGGTCGAGCCAAAACATCATTGACTCGACCTAGATTGCAAGATACCCAAGACGCCTCACATGTAGTCGAGAAGAGCCCTACCGAAGTTGAACCGGAGGAACCAAACGCCAAACCAACTGAGAAATAAGAATTCAGTTTGTCTTTGTTTCAAAACTCGAGTGTTTGAATTAAATTATCTCTTTGTTAGTTCTTTGTGTTTTTTGGAATCAATTCAGATAGATTAGTGTTGAGACTTACATCTCTCGCGAGGAATAGTCCTTGGGATTAAGTTTCTGGTTTTCGAATTGTTTGTGGAATCAAACAATCTCGGTTACAAATCCATCTATCTATCGATCATCATAGCTTCGAGACTTATTTCTCGTGAGTGAGGACTTAGTGAAATCCGAGTCTTACATCAGATCACTAGTAAGTAATTAAACCAATAAGTAAACTATACCAAATTAAACACTAAGCTTACCAGTGCAGATCTCGGTGCTCAAACTCAAAAACAGCTTCAACAACTGCCAGGCCAGCCAAGACCTTATATGTGATACGCATGCTATTAACCGGAAACAAAAATTATTTACTCAATTTATGTTACAAGAAACATAGTCTATAGGCTTTGAATGGACAACACCTTCCACAAGAAACACATGACGGACCAATAAATTAGTCACCATTCAATACTAATTATGAAGTGTGGGATTTATTTTTAAGTGACACACACTTACAATCAAAATATTATAAAATAATAAAATTTGGCTTATTTTTATTTACCGCATGGTGCGGTCTAACATTACCCAATTAGGTGTGGTACATGTGTTTCAAGTTATATATATATATATATATATATATATATATATACACATATAATATATACCTCTTTAAAAGCTTCAAAAATTTTGAAAAAAACTATACAATTATATTTTGCCAATTTACATATTTTTATTTAAAAAATAATATTTTGAGAATTTGAAATGTTAAAAAATAAATAATCAAAGTTTAATAATTATTATTCTTGTACCGCACTTGTGATATTCACCATTCAAATATTATCCCGCACCGTCTGTTCCGCAGTAACCGCACTTATTCCGCATGATGCGTTTCTTCCAACCGCACCGCACCTCCTAAACCGCTTGTCCCGCACCGCTCAAACCACTGTCACCATTCGAAGCCTATAACGTACTTGAACCACTAAGCTCGATGCTTCATCGTTTTTTGTTTTTTTTACTAAAGCAACAACATGTGATAGTCAAATTTTCAAAGTTTTCTGACATTTGTGTTTTTTTCTGTTAATATACAGAAGAAAAAAATATGTTTTTGTAATAAAATTATAAATTTGAGAGATTGACACTAATTAAGATGAGAATAGTAAAACATACTTAAAAAATAAAGAAAAATTCAAAAAACAATTCACTTCCGCTTGTCGCGTGCCATATTCAAAATATCACTAAACGTTTAATTGGACGGTCGATAAGGGTCTAGCGCAAAATATGACAAATCTATTAAATAACTATGAACTAGGATTTAACCCATGCTAATTATAGCGCGGAGTAATTTTTTTAAAATTTAAGAAAATTGTTTTTTATGTGAAATTCACAATATAGCTAACTAATAATTATAGATAAAAATATTTGTAATAATTTGTCTATTTAACCCGTTTTCAGTGATCTAAAATATTATCTGGGATAATCCGCTAAAACTTATAATCTTGAAAACATAACTCTAATATGCACTGTTAAATGATTTTAGTTTTTGTGGTTAATCTACGAACTCTTAAAAAAATTTTAGTTTTCTTGTGTCTAAATTTTTATAAAATTAGTAAAATATTTTTCAATTTTTGTTTTGATATATATTCAAATAAAATATAATAAATTATAGTGAAAAATATAGCAAGATTTTGAATAGATTTTTTTTTTTAATTATATATGAATTGATTATTATTTTAAAATATATAGTATTAAAAATAATTAAGAAATAACATCTTTAATGCAAAATATATACTTTCTATATTCTAATCAATAATTTTAAAAAACTATTATATCCTTTCCTATTTCAATTATTTTTTATTATTTGTAGTGACATTTTATGTAATAGCTTACAAATCAAAATTCATTTTAAAAAATATCTTCTGAAATAATATTATAGAGATTTCTACATGAAAAGTTTTTTTTTAAACTGACATTTTTTTGAATCCTGATTTTTTGACCGAAAAGAGTATAATCGGCCGATTAATCGACCGAAAAGATTTTTTGAAATAATAAAAAGATTTTTTGACCGAAAAGAGTATGACGGCTCCTTGCCACGGAGCGCCTTGGCACCGTGTAATCGACCGATTTCTTGAGTTTTTGAACAGGGGTCGCGTGTCACACCAAAGACAAAAGGGTATATATTAGGGGTGGGCACAAATACTTGATACTTGTCCCGTACTCGTTACTTGCCATGTACTTGGTTTGAAAAAGCAAGTACTCGTTGTTGTCAAGTCAAGTAACAAGTAACAACAATTTATTACTTGCAAGTACGGGACAAGTATCAAGTCCTAAAAAAAAATCCATTACCCGACTTGTATTACCCGTTACTTGTTTTGCTATGAAGGTTTCATTATTTGATTTTAAATATTAAGGGTTTATGACATTTTTAACTTTATAATTGATATGAAAAATGTTTAAACTATATCTAGACATAAATTTTTAAAAAACCAATCGATATAGAGCCCAAAGTCCAACTATCAATTAAAATAAAAATCTCACATCGGTTACAAATTAAAAAAAGGAAAGAGATTTTTGGCTATAAATAGAGGAATCATTTCTAAATTTCGAATGGACTTCAAAATATATGAATGGGCTTCGATTAATTGAGCCTAGTCGCATAGAGTTTTGTTTCAATTAGCAAGTATCAAGCCGGGTCAAGTAATTTGCAAGTATCTAAAATTTAGGCGGGTACTTGAAATATCAAGTACTTGATTTTTGCGGGTCAAGTACAAGTACTAAATATGAGATACTTGATTAGGGCGGGTCAAGTATCAAGTATAGCTAAAATGGCAAGTACTTGACCCGTGCCCACCCTAGTATATATTACATAAAATATATAGAATAGTATGGCCAAAAACAATTTCTGATTATTCTCTTAATTTACTTTTTTTTTATCATTATTGTTAATTTTTTATAAATAATCTTTTTATTGTTATCTGGTTACTCCTTTATTTATCTATAAGAAATTAACACGGATAACGATAAAAAAAAACTTATAATCTACTATATAACAATTTTAGAGTTGTGACTACGATAGAGTGTATACAAAATATCTGGTTACTCTTTTATTTTTTTTTATTTTTTTTTAATGATCTAGACTGTCCGGTCGACATCCGACTGGAGATATGAGGACTGACTATCTCATGCCAAACTAGTAAGATTTTCGCGTTTTCCGACTATTGCCTAGAGTGAGTTGGCCCAACTGACAAAGCCTCCTCACGGGTTTTCAACTGGGCCGAAGCCCAGTGCCAGCTTTCACACACATTTGTGACCTTGTTTTGAGTATCTGCGGGATAATCGAACTCGGGTGGGAGTGTACCATTTATCTTTACTGCTTTAAGACCACTGATTCTTCTAGTATAGCAGGTAACCAACCTTCTTCCCTTTATGGTTTAGCTTTGATTTCACTCAGGAAAGAAGAAAATGATAGGACTTGATTCTGTCAAAAAGTGAGTCATTTTCCTCCTCAAAATCATATATCTTCTTTTCCCCTCTTGATTTTTTCTCCCTTTTTCAACTTATTTGTTTCAAATGTTCAGCAAACAATTGTTTCTAGGCTGATGGTGTATTAAAAAAAACTTGTTCAACACTAGTTATGTATATAGTGTTTCGGGGTATTTTTGTCCTTTCGGAGAAACAATCCACCTACACAAGAAACAACGCGTTGAATGTCCGGAAAACACGATTGGAGGGTGTTTTCCAAGGACACTCTAACGCTAAAGCCAATAAACGAGAGAGACAAGGATCACAGATTGGGCGTCGGTCCAGAGAGAATCGGAAAACGGGTTAGAATGTCTAAGTGACTCAGGGTCCGGAAAATAAGATGGATCCACTAAGTATCTAGGATTTGTGAAGCTTTTTTTGTGGTGAAGAAGATGAAAAAGTTGAGAGATTTAGGGTGATTCCGGCCAAAGAATAGCCAGAGAGAGGATGTTGGGATAGATCCAGGGATTCCCCGAGAGGGTTTTCTATGTCTAGAGAGAAAAATAGAGTTTTTTTGTGAAGGCGGAGAGATTTAGGTCAAAAGACTGTGTGTGAATGGTTGTCCCCAGCTCTCGGGGAGCGCATAAGACTTTTATAGAGTATACATGCCCCAAATCGTATACCGAGTCATATTTCCGTAATTCGGATCGAGTGGGCGGATCATCTGAGATGGCTCCTTGTATGTTGCCCTAAAGTTCTTTTCATGCGCCTACACTTGTATGGTACCAGCTCTATCTTGCGATGAGTTGTCCTTGCTCTGCGCCTCGCAGGTTTGGCGCCGCTTGGTCTGCTCGTCCCATATTGTACGCGTCTCGAGGTCCAGTGGCATGTCGCTTTCGTTCGTCTCTAATCCTGAAACCGCGTAGCGTAAATCCTATGGTGATGTAGACGGGAAGTCGACCTATTCATGTATGAATCACTCATCTCTCTCCAAGTATCCTGCCACGAGTTGGTGGGCTCAGGTTAATGTGATTCCCCGTTTATTTTGGGACCACTCATCTCCTTACTTCCCACTCCCGCTATTCAAAGACGGTTTTGGGAAAAGGTGGTGGTTTGTTTCCCTGTCCTAACATGTCATATGGTTCGACCACCCAACCTCGTAACTGTGCCCCCTCTAAGTGGCACACTTTTAGGTCTAATGGTTGTCTAGTCTACGGTGACACGCCATTCAACATGTCATAAGGTTCGATCATCTAGCCTCGTAATCATACCCTCTCGAGGTAGTGCGCTTTTATGCTAAATGACCATCCAGCCTAGTATGACATGTGTCACTCTCTGGTTTACCGATCCAAAGGAGAATTATTTATCCCCAACATATAGTATAATATGACACTGTAGTTTTTTTTTTTCATCATTCATAATGATATTCTATTTTATGTGTATCTTTATAGACCGTAATGTTTTTTATTAGTGACACTATTCACATATTTAAGAAAATTATGTTCGTTTTCTAAAATTCAAACTATGATAAATATGAGCTTTTTAGTACAATTTAAAAATTTAATCAATAATTAGTATGAGATTAACGAAGTAAACAAAAAACAAGTGGGGTAAATATATTTTATTATAAATAGAATAATACACAAACAAGTTTTAGCTACTTGGACTTCTCTGCTTTCCCTGAGACCCCTTGCTAGACGATTCCTAAGAAGTGAAGTTGGAAATGGCTTGAACACTAGCTTCTGATTCGATCATTGGACTCCAATGGGCCCATAGATAAACTTCTTCGGACACATTGGTCCTTTTCAAATCGGAATCCCTATTAATGCATTTGTTGCTAGTGCCACTTCATCCTCGGGCTGGTCCCTTAGTCCGACAAGATTCCAAGATGCAGAACAACTCCACATTCATCTTACTACGGTAACAATCTCTCCCTCCATTGCTGATGTGGATTTGGTTAGGTGGCATATTGAAAACAGAGTCTCACCGACTTTCTCGACATCTCACACTTGGGAGCAGATTCATGCCCACTCTCCTCACCAAGATTGGAACTCTAGCGTGTGGTTTAAAGGAGATGTCCCAAGGCACACTTTCACCATGTGGATTGCCTACTTGGATAGATTTCCAACTAGAGCTCATCTCGTCAATTGGGGCATCGACACATCAAATTCTTGTTGTCTTTGTTCTGAATTTATTGAGACAAGAGACCACTTACTTCTTAGATGTGAGGTAAGCGGAAAGATCCGGGATCTCGTTCTGCATCGGCTAGGAAATCATTCCTTCAGATTCCACACCTAGGCTGCGCTGCATACCTGGATTTCCTCGTGCAAATCAACAGACTTTCCTCAGTCAAGGATTCTTATAAGACTGGTTTCTCACTCAACAATTTACTCAATCAGGCGAGAGAGAAACTTAAGGTTTCACAATAGAATCTCTTTCACCCCTGAATCTATCTTTCGGATCTTGGACCGTGTTATTCCAGAAGATCACTAATGATGTTTAAAGATAGATTATGGAGTTGGGAAGCGAGATCTCCGTTAATAGAACGAGTTAACTTGACTTTTGGGCAGATCGGGATTGAGAGAAAAGAGGTCGGGAATTGTGACGACCAGGTCGGTGACTGTGTTTTTTGTATTAATGATCGAAAAGGGGGAACGGTTTAGATTTACGAACTAGTTCCGACAGGAATCCAGTTCGGTGTTCTAAACTGCGTTGCTTTGTTACAATACAGAGAGGCCGGGTATAATATCTAGAGAGAGAGTAATAAATGCCTGATCCCCTCCCATGGGTGCACTCCAAGGGATATATATAGCGGGGGTTGACTTCATGTTCTCCGAAATTCCGGAGCGACGTGTCGCCTTTAGCACCCTTTGGGGGTAAGGCCTCTCGAAGAGGCGTGTTTCAACTCCTCTAGCAGATAGGTCATGATGAGTATGGGATCATACTCCTACGAGGGTAGCACACTATTCACCGAACTGCTCTCCACGTGTCATCTTTTCCACGGGCCGTTACACGGAGCTGGTGAGATGTCGAGATTGGTCACATACTCCTACGAAGATAGCACACTGTTCGGCGAACTACCCGTCACGTGTCCTCTCCTCCTTTGAGCTCTCTTTTCTGGGTTGGTAAGGCGTTAACCCGAGCACGGAGTGCGTTTTTGCGAGCTCGGCAGGATTTGAAGTGTTAGCCCGGGATGCCAGCTCGGGATCTCCTCTGGTCAACCGTTGACTTGATGCAATTGAGAAGGGCCTTTTTGCTGAGATGGGCCTAGTTAATTGGGGGTGCTAAGCCCACCTCCAACAATAGCCCCCCCCCCCCCCCCCCTAGTTCGATGTTATGAGATGTGGCGAATGCATCGAAGTTGATCTTGTGCTAGCTAGCTCGGCGCATCTCATGTCGGTGCTTCGAGATTAAGTGGTTGAGCGCAGGATTGATATGCTCAATTTAATACCCTAACAGTACTAAAGCAGTTGTTGTAGTCTAGCTAGGGGTCGAACACAAGGATCCACATAAATCACTCAATAAATTATAGAATCAAGCTAAGCTAAGCAGTTCAGGTTAAGCAGAAAACAGAAAGCAGTAAACGATTTGTATTCAATGGGGAAAAGATAGGTTCAGGGATATTTCTCAGGAAATCAATGAATGCAAATAAACTAACTAATCAGGGTTCAGGTTAAGCGCGGTTCTAGAACTCAAATCACTAATGCATAGTTAACCAACTGTCGTTGCGAAAACTATCTAAATCTAAACTTCAGAATCCCAAATTTCTTTGCAAATCCCTAAGATTAAATCAGCCTTAATTTCAAGTTTGATATGTTCACAAATCAATTAAACCAAATTTCTTTGCGAATAATCAGTTTGCTCACCCTAGTTCTTTCAAGTAATTAATTGCACTGTCGTGCCTAATCAATTATCCTAAGATCTAAGTTCTAGGTGATCAATCTAGAATTAGCTATGAGAACAACCTAAGGTGAAGAACTAATTAAGATTATGAACCCTAAATAACCAATCAACCTAGCATTCAAAGAAATCCCTAATGAGAATCCCCAAACCTAACAAGAGATCTACTCAGACATGGAGATTAAATTAATAAACATGTTTGAATAAATACTCTATATAAAATCAGAAAGAGAAACAAGGTTTGAGATCTGATCTCGGACGAAGGGAAATCAGAATTGTATCTCTCACCAAAATCTCTCTTAAACTTAAGCAAAATAAAGCATAGCCTAAACAGATGGCTTAAAACTCCTATTTATAACCTAAATCATGACTTGGGGTCTTCTTGTAAATACCAAAGACTTCTGGGCACTTTTGTAATTCTTCAAATCTTTATAAAACTCGTGGGTCGTGTCTTGCTGCGATGGGTATCGATCGATACCAGGGGGTATCGATCGATACTGGCCGTGAAAACAGATACTCAGCAACACGACTTCAGCTTCTGCTCCAAAGTGCTCCGATAATCTTCAATATCTCCAATAATCCTCCAAACGTGCTAAGACCTGTAAAAGACTCTAAAAGACTACAAAATACTAGAAAGACTCTATAAAAAGGACTTATATCATGGCCTAAATAGGGTAAAAACCATGATATATCAAGGATGTTATCGTTTGGGCGCGAACCCTTGCTCATACGTGTCGGCTTTTCCGAAGATCCGGAGTCTGTCCGCGCATGTCAATAACGCGTGGGAGATTGAAGTGACTTTCCAGTTGCTGCGCGTACTGCTCACGCGTGGGCGTGCAAGAGACGCTTCGCGCTCTTCGAAGCAGTTTCTATTTTCTGCGCGGGGAAAATGAAGAGACGTCATCATTAGGGTTTTGGGAGGCCGTGCCCTTTCGACACGTGTCCAGGTGTCGTTTCATTGTCCCTTTCTCTTCTATTTAAACCCCTCTTCCTCCTTCAGTAAAATTCTTCTACGCAAACTCTTAAGGTAACTCTTCTTCTTTCTCTCTTTGATTTTCCAGTCGTCGATTTCCTTTTAAGCTTTCTCTTTGATTCCGGGTTGGGTTATCGTGATTTCTTCTTCTTTCCTGCAATGGCGCCACTGTTCGACGCGATTAGGGCCGAATCCAGTGATGAATCAGCGTCTCGTGATAACCGGGATGACTCTTCGGCGGAGAGCTCTTCTTCTCCAAACGATTCTGAGCGCGCCTCTTCACTGCGCAACGATGGTGGGGATGAGGCACGGTCCGCTCCGTTGGTTTCCCGGGTTCGGACGGGAGGTTTGGCGGCTAGAGGGTCCTCCCAAGGTGGTCGTGGTACCGACTGGGGTGGGCGAGTAGCCGGGCGGGCCGCCGAGCGAGGCGGGCGACGAGGCGGTCGAGCAAGGGTGGCCAAGAAGCAGAAGTCTCCACTGGTTCTATATGAACAGGGCAGTTCGTCGACCTGGAGTACGCCGGAGACAGTTACGCTGCTGCGAGAGCTGTGCGATTTCCCTGCGTCCGCCGAACTCCGTTTTCCCATGCCGGACGAGCGCCCGTGGGGTCCTCCGGAGGGTTTCGTTTGCTTGTACGAGGGACTCTTCTCGAAGTACGGGCTGCGCTTCCCCCTGCCCGAGCTGTTCGTCAAGTACTGTCGGGCGCGGCGGTTGGCCTTCTCACAAATCTGCCCGTCAACGGTTCAGGGGATGGTCGTGCAGCTCACCCTGGGGTGGGAGTGTGACGTGGAAGTGACGGTTCCCATATTCGAGGCTCTCACCGGGGACCTACTACGCTACTTTCAAGCCTCAGGCGAATCTCGTTGAGGCCAGCAGTACGGGGGCCAAGGCCAGCAAGCTGTCCAAAGTGGACGACTGGTCCCGCAGTTATTTCTTCGTCCGAGCTACCGAGGCAGTTGGCCTTGATCCGTCGGCGAGATACACCCGTGACTGGAATTTCTTCCCGGGTAGGGGCCTGTCGACAGAACTATTTTCTTCTTTTGGTTTATTTTAACTGACACCACTTGTTCTGTTTTCTGGTCCTCACTCCTCCAGATTCAAGTTATCGGACTACGAGGGTTTCCTTGCTGTGCTCAGGACGGTTAGTGAAAGAGAGTGGAAGTCGTTCACTTCGGGAAGAGTAGCTGCTGCAATGGCCGGAGGTCGGTTATATATATATTATTATTATTATTATTATTTTTTTTATTAAACGAGCTGACGGTTTGCTTGAATGCAAGGCGTTCAAGGTTTTATGTTCCGCTGTACGCGGATTCATTCGTCGCGCCGCCGCCGCCTGTCCTTGGGGTGCCGGTTCGGCGAGAGCGGCCTCAGCAGACCGCGGAGGAGGCAGCCCGGACGACTCCTTCCAAGAAGAGGGCGGCTACTACCTTGGGCAAGAGAGTTTCCAAGAAGAAGAAACCCGACGTGGAGTCCTCGTCCCTAGGTCGGGAGGACGTCCGTCCTGACGAGTCTGGTCGCGGGACCAAGCTTCCCCGTGACCTTTCTGTGGAGGAGTCCGGGGTCCCGGAGATGGAGGTACCGATCGGCGGGGCGGGTGAAGCTTCCCGTGACCTGGAGGATGACGTGGTCGAAGTCCGGGCGACCGAAGACTCCAGAGCGATCATCATGGTTGAGGATGCCCGGGATCCTGAAGCCGGGGAAGGGGCTGTGGTCCGTTGTGGCGACGGTGATGATGCGTCGGAGGGCTCCGACGCGGAGCCTAAGGATTATAGCTTCTACTTCGGCCATGAGGACGGGAACGTTCTGTTCTTTGTGAACAGGGACGAGTGTGCCGAGCTGGCTCAGGCGATGATGTTTGGGCAGCATCATCCACAGTGCCCGCCCTCGGAGATGGCGAAGTCTGACGCTTTTCGTGACGCGGCGCGGACTGCTGCTCGGGTAAGAACTTCATATATATATAACTGTTATTTTATAGGAATTCGCATACTTTTCTTTTGCTAACAGCTGGTGTTGATGCAGACGATGGCTCGCATTGCCTTTCTCGGGGAGGCCTAGGAGAAGCGGTTACCGAGCGGGACGCGTCGATCAACCACGAGAAGTTGCGCAGGGAGGCCGGTGAGAGGGCCCTGAGGGCACGCATCCGCGGGCTTGAGAAGGAGTTGGGGGACGAGAAGGCCCGATCGGGCGCTTTGGAGAAGTCTGCGGCGCAGGCGCAAGCCCGAGCTTTAGAAGCGGACCAGGTTCTCACCGAACTGGAGGCGGAGAGGGCCCGATCTACTGCGGAGAGGGCTCGATCGGCCGCTTTGGAGGAGGAGCTCGGGCTTACGAAGGGAGAACGGGAAACGCTCCAGGATAAAGGGGTTGGAGGGCGCTATCGAGCGGGCGAAGGCGGCCGTGGCTAAGGAGAGCGAACGGGTTACAGCGAGGTGGGAGGGGAGTAACCAGAAATGGTCTGCGAAGATGGAGAAGATCCGTGCCCATCTCGCTGGTCGGGACCGGGCTTCAGAGCCCCATCAACTGTTTAGCCAGGTGGTCGGAACGAGGGCATGCCTCAAGAGGATGGAAGCTGAGGACGGGATATCGGTGTCGTGGTACCGGTATGCGCAGCTGGATGAGGATGAAGGGATCTATGGTGCTCAACTGGACAAGATCGACTTCCCGGAGTTGACCCCGGAAGACTTGGATATCCTTCTCGACCGTACCTATGGTGTCCAGCTCGAGCGGCTTATGCCCGACCAGGCCCTTGCAGCCTCGAATCATCCCCGAGGTCCTTCCGAGCCGACCGTCGCGGATCCGGCCTTAGATGCCCACGCGTCGGTTGCTGAAGGTGGTGTTACTGCACCGGCGGCTCCTACTGATCCGACAGCCGAGGATCCGGCCCCGGATGCCACCGCTCTGGCTGCTCAAGCTGATCCGACAGTGTTGCCCGTTGAGCCCGGGATCGAGGCAGAGCAGGTTGAGCAGCCTTTCCTGGGTGAGTATGGCACCAACATGAGGATGGTGGGCTCGGATGATATAGATGGTACCCGTGCTGACGGGGTTGTGGATTTGTAGGCCGAAGTGCCTTTTGTAAAAATATGTTGCCTCCTTTTTTTGTTTTGTTTTTTTTTTTGTATAGGCCATTGGCCATTATGTAAAATGGCGTTTAGTCCCCCCTTTTCTTTCAATAAATGAATTCCTAATTTGAAACTTCGTCGTTCTTCTCGTAAGTGTTTGGTACGAGCACGGCTCAGTAGCGGGTTTTGAGTTCGTTAGAATAGGTCGTGTACCGTATCCTCTTGTTATATTTTTTGTGTGAACGGGTCGTAGACCGTACTCTAGCGTCTGTATATTGGGTGCGAGGTATGGCTCGGCTTGAGATACTTAATGCTTGTGTATCTTAATATATTTTTTGTTGTTGCGAGGTGTAGCTCGGCTTAAGGTACTTAATGCTTGTGCTCCTTCTTTTTTTGGTGCGAGTAGCGAGCTCGGCTTAAGACACTTAACGCTTGTGTGTCTGGTGGAGGTGCGAGCTTTGAGCTCGGCTTTAGTACTTACGGCTTGTGTACTGTGTGGATGCGAGCATTGGAGCTCGGCTTTAGCATTTATAGTTTGTGTGCTGGGGAGTGCAAGCACTGGGGCTCGGTCCTCTTTTTTTCTCTTTTTTTTTTGGGATAAGGTCGTGGACCTTATTCTTTGGGATAGGTCGTAGGCCGTATTCTCTATTTTTTTTTTTGAATCTCGAAAAGATTTTATTATATTTATAGCTGAGCCCTATTCAAGGGTTGCCTACGTACCCTTTAGTAGAAGGGATCAAGCCAATCGTAGTTCGTTTGTTTACAAAGGTGAAAAAGGGGGGTGGTGCAGCCCGGGGGCTTAGTAGTAGTAGCGTTTGAGGTTTAATGAGTTCCACAAGCGCGGGATTACCTCGCCGCTCATCGTGACCAGCTCGTAGACGCCAGGCTTGACTACTTTGGAAACGAGGTAAGGGGCTTCCCAATTTGCGTCGAGCTTTCCTGCGTTCAGCTCGGCTGTGTTCTCGAAGACCTTTCATAGGACCACGTCGCCCTCGGTGAAGAACCGGCCTCGGACCTTCTTGTTGAAGTACTTGGAGGCGAGCTGCTGGTAGTTTTGGATTCAGAGGAGGGCCCGGTCGCGTTGCTCTTCGAGGAAGTCGAGCTCGCTCAAGTGCACGGCGTCATTCAGATCGGCATGCTGGGTGAGCATAGCGCGGCGAGGAGTGGGGATTCCGACTTCAGAGGGAGCCATTGCTTCCATGCCATGGGACAGGCTGAACGGTGTGCGACTTGTTGCCGTCCTTGGTGTCGTGCAATGAGACCATAGAACTCCGTCTAGCTCGTCGGCCCAAGAGCCTTTCTTGTCGTTCAGTCGTTTTTTGAGGCCGTCGAGGATGGTTTTCTTGGTTGCTTCGGCCTGTCTGTTGCCTTGTGGATACCTTGGGGTGGACTTACTCAGGCTGATCTTCCATCTGGCGCATAAGTCCTCGAATAGCACCGACGTGAACTGGGCGCCGTTGTCAGTCACGATCTCATATGGCAGGCCGTGCCGACAGATGATGAACTTCCAGACGAATTTGCGGACGTCGTCCGCGGTGATTCTGGCGTAGGCTTCGGCCTCAACCAACTTGGTAAAGAAGTCGGTCATCACCAGAAGGAAGCGTTTTTGACGAGATCGGGGAAGCGGTCCGACTATATCCATGGCCCATCGCATGAACGGATAAGGCGCTACCGCGGTGGTCAACAGCTCGGTGGGACAGTGGATGAGTGGGTCGTGGCGCTGACATTTCTCGCACCGGGCTGCGAATTTTTTGCAGTCCTGAAGCATGGTTGGCCAGTAGTGGCCCTGGTTCCGAATTCGCAGGGCGAGAGACCGGCTGCGGGAATAGTTTCCGTTCGCGCCTTCGTGCATTTCCTTCATCACGTCAATAGTTTCCTGCCCATGGAGGCAGCCGAGCAGGGTTCCTGAAGCGCTCCACTGGAATAGGTTACCATCTAGCATCGTGTATTGGGCGCATTTTTTCTTTAGTCGGCACGTGGCCCACCGATCCGGGGGGTGGGTGCCATCTACGATGTATAGGAGTATGTCCACGCGCCAGTCCGGTAGCTCGGGCTCGGGTGGATGAGGTGGCAGTTCTTCAGGAGGCGGCACGTCTTCGTCGGGGTCTTCGTTTTGGGGGTCGATTAGGCAGACCCCTTTTGGCAGCTCGATGCTGGGGAAGTCAATGCTTTCAACTGGGATTACCCGTAGTTGAGTTGGATCCGAGGTGGAGGCCAGTGCTGCGAGGGCGTCTGCAGAAGTATTATCACCTCGGGGAATCTTTGTCAGGGTGAGCTGGGAATCGCAGTAGGCCTGGATTTTCTTTACCCCGATTGTCTTTGCTAGGCGCAGGCCGGCGATCAGGGCTTCATACTCGGCTTCATTGTTTGACGTTGGGAAGGCCAGTCGGAAGGACTGCTCGAGTATCTCCTTGGTCGGGGACTCGAGGCGTATGCCGACGCCGGAACCGTGCTTGGAGGCTGACCCGTCGACGTGCAGACACCACACCTCGGGAAGGTCGTCGGTTGCTAGCTCGGGCGCCAGCTCAACTAGGAAGTCGGCTAGGACTTGAGATTTGGCCGCGGTTCATCCTCGGTATTCGATCTCATACTCGCTGAGCTCGATTGCTCACTTCATTATTCTGCCAGATCGGTTTGGGCTGTGGAGGATGGTTCTGAGGGGATAGGTACTCAGGACGGCGATCGTGTGAGATTGGAATTAAGGTCGGAGCTTCCTGGCTGCGACGACTACTGCCAGGGCGAGCTTCTCCAGGGTCGGGTATCTGCTCTATGCGCCGTCCAAAGACTTGCTGATGTAGAAGATGGGCTTTTGGTCGCCTCGATCTTCTCGTACTAGTACCCCGCTGACTGTCGACATAGACACGAAGATGTAGAGATAGAGGGTTCCACCCTCTTCAAGTTTAGCCAAGACGGGGGGAGTCGAAATGTACTCCTTCAGCTGCTGCAGGGCCTCCTCACACTTGATGTCCCACTCAAACCGCTTATTAGCTCGGAGCAGCTGGCAGAACGGTAAGCATCGGTCGGTTGAGCTGGAGATGAATCGGTTGAGTGCGGCGATCCTCCCGGTAAGTTGCTGAACTTGGCGAGTGTTTTCGGGGGACTTGAGGTAGATGACGGCGCGTATTTGTTTGGGGTAAGCTTTGATCTCGCGCTGCGTGATGATGTATCCGAGGAATTCTCCCGAGGTGACGCCAAAATAGCATTTGGTCGGATTTAGCTTCATGTTATACTCGTTCAGTGTTCTGAAGCAGGATCAGAGATGGGCGACGTGATCGTCCGCTACCAAGGATTTTACCAACATGTCGTCTATATAAACCTCCATGGTCCGGCCGATCTGATCGGCGAACATCTTGTTGACAAGCCGCTGGTAGGTAGCTCCGGCGTTCTTGAGCCCGAAGGGCATCACCTTATAACAGTAGGTTATGCGGTCTGTGATGAACGCGGTTTTCTCCTGGTCGTCGGAGTGCATGGGAATCTGGTTATACCCCGAGAAGGCATCCATGAAGGAGAGCAGCTCGTTCCCGGTCGTGGCCTCCACGACTTGGTCGATTCGGGGGAGTGGGAACCTGTCTTTGGGGCACGCCTTGTTGAGGTCGGTGAAGTCTACGCAGACCCTCTATTTCCCACTCTTTTTCTTGACTATAACCGGGTTGGCCAGTCAGTCCGGATATTTGACCTCGGTGATTGAGCCAGCAGCGGCAGCTTTTCGACCACGTCGTTGACGGCCTGCGCACACTCGGGCCCCAGCTTCCAACGCTTCTGCTTGATGGGTCTGAAGGTCGGATCCACGTTGAGCTCGTGGCTGCAGATCGCTGGGCTAATGCCGGGCATGTCGCATGTTGACCAAGCGAAGGTGGAGACATTCTGCCTTAGGAACTTGATCAGCTCTTGCTTGATGCTCCCCTTCAGGTCGGCCCTGATTCCTACGCAGTGGCTTGGATCGTGGGGATCGATGTTGACTTGCGAGACAAGGTCTTGACCTGGGAAGTCCTGGTTGTTTAACTCTCCGGGCTGCTGCGCATTGATTGTCAAGCAGGCCGGCGCGGCATGACGCAGCTTGTGTTCGATGGCGAAACAAGCGCGAGAGACCCTCTGGTTACTCCGGAGAGTATATGTCCCGGCCTGGTTGGGGAACTTAAAGCACTGGTGATATGTCGAAGTGACCGCCTTCATCGAGTGCAGCCACGGGGTTCCAAGAATGATGTTGTAGATCGGGGTGGTGTCGAAGACGATGAACTTGACGATCTTGGTGACCCGACCTACATAGACCGGAAGTTCGATGGTGCCGATCCCGTTTACCGTGTTCCTGGCGAAGCCGGTTAGTGGGATAGAGAGCGGTTTGACCTCGGCCCCGTTTAGATGCATCCTTGCCAGGGTATCCTTGAAGATGAGGTCAACTGAGCTACCTGTGTCGACTAGGACCCGGTTGACGTCGCAGTCAGCCACACGAATCTGTACGACAAGAGGGTCGTTGTGTGGCTGATGGATCCCGGCTGCGTCGGCCTCGGTGAAGTAGATTCCCTTCTTGCATGTGTCTGGCGCGTATATTTCCGGGTCGGAGTGCCATTTTAGGGAGGCGTCGGTCCTTCTCTCATGTTGCTTGATGGATCGTACTGAGTCGTTGCACGAGAGGAGCCATCCCATGATTATTTCGATCAATGTACGCGCCGGGGGAGGTGACCTGCCCTCTTCTTGATCGCGAGAGGGAGATCGTCGGCGGCGGTCGTCATTCTGGGCGCGGTTATCGGGCCCAGCCTGGTTATCCTCGCGGCCTCGGTTGTTACGATGCTGACGCCGGTCGTCGTCCCGGGCTCGTGGGCGCAGCTGGTCGGGCACGCGGATTTCTTCCCTTTGATATTGGTTCTACAGAACCTCTTGGAGCGCGCGGCAATGCGAGGTCGGGTGTCCCTTCCTTTGATGAAAATCGCAGAAGGCCGTCCTGTCGTATTGCTCCTCTCCCCGGGGCTCCCTGTCTTTTGGCTCGTCGGGGCGCTGGTCATTTTGATTGGGGTCGCGCACATATTTGTTTCAAGGCAGTTTCGGCGCGGGGTTGGAGGAGAGAGCGGGGTCATGCATGTGGAGGACGGCCGGCGATTCGCTGACGAGGAATGCGGCGGCCTGCTTTCCTTTGCTGCGTTGGTACTCCCCATCGTAATGCTGACAAGGTTCCTGATATTCGTCTTGAGGTCGCTCCTTTGGAACCGGAGCCTTGTGCAAGGCACCGCTCTTTGACTCGGCTGCTTTCTCCTCCTCGAGCTCAACGTAGAGCCCAGCGCGATGTAAGGCGTTTTCTAGCGAGCGCAGCCTGTTGAGCTTCATATCGTCCTTGAAGACCGAGTCGGTCCGCAGGCCCTTTCTCAGGGCGGGAAGCGCTGATTCGTCTGTCACGTTGCTTTGTGACGCCGTGGCCTTGAAGCGCTCGATGAAAGACATGAGTGATTCCTTTGCTCCTTGGTTCAATGCCCAAAGGTCTGCGCTGGACGCGGACTGCCTGATGTAGATAGAGTAGTGCTCGAGGAAGATGGTCGAGAGATCTCTGAAACTGTCGATGGAGTGCGTTTTCAGCCGGGAGAACCATGTGAGGGCGGGGCCGGTGAGGTTCTCCACAAAAAGTTGGCAGTGGGTGCGGCCCATGGCGATGGTGAACGCTGTAAGATACTGGGTCGGGTCGGTGTTGCCTGCATATGGCGGGAGCTTGAGTTTCTCGAGGTGCTGGAGTGGGATGGACGCGATCCGTCGTGTGAACGGCGTGTTTTGCGTTTCCCTTAGGACGCGGTCTATTTCGAGAGCCGCGCTGGTCGCCTGGTGAATCTTGGAAGACATTGCACGGATCGTTTCCTTCATAGCCTCGAACTCGGCGTCCCTGGTACGCTCCGCGCTGGCACGTTAGGGATGTACTTCGTTGGCTGGGGAGCCGTCTGCCGTTGGGGCGAATCGTCCGGCTGGTCCCTCGGATTCTGACGGCGAGTCTCCAAATAAATTTCTCTGGAGGCGTAGGGTATCTGCCCTAGAGATTGGTTCTCTGATCTGAACGGCGGGAGACCCGGTGTTGTCTGACCGGTCGCGGGAGGCCGCTATTGTGGCGAACTGTTGATCGGTGGTTCGCGTAAGCTCGTCTATCCTGGCGACTAAGGTCTGCATTACGGCGGACAGAGTGGGCTGGTCCTCCGGCGTCTGAGGCGTATTTCGGGCGGCTGAGCTGTCAGGTGGAGTGGATCCCTGAGCCGGAGGCGGAGTTCCGAGGGGCTGGCTTTGGGGGATTGATCCGTCGGTCGTCATCTGAGCTGGGGGCGAGGCTGTTGTTGCTTGGGCTGGCGGTGAAGCTGTTGTTTGAGCCGGAGTCACCTGTTCCGACAGCACCCTTGGAAGCGGGACCGTCATTGTTGTTGTGGTCGAACTGTTCCTTGCGTGTAGAAAAATCTCTTAACCCCCCTCCTTCTAGTGCCAATTGTTACTCCAGAAGATCACTAATGATGTTTAAAGATATATTAGGGAGTTGGGAGGCGAGATTTCCGTTAAAAGAACGAGTTAACTTGATTTTTGGACAGATCGGGATTGAGAGAAAAGAGGTCGGGAATTGTGACGAACAGGTCGGTGACCGTGTTCTTTGTATTAATGATCAAAAAGGGGGAACGGTTTAGATTTACGAACTAGTTCCGACAAGAATCCAGTTCGGTGTTCTAAACTGCGTTGCTTTATTACAATACAGAGAGGCCGGGTATAATATCTAGAGAGAGAGAGAGTAATAAATGCCTGATCCCCTCCCATGGGTGCACTACAAGGGATATATATAGCGGGGGTTGACTTCCTGTTCCCCGAAATTCCGGAGCGATGTGTCGCCTTTAGCACCCTTTGGGGGTAAGGCCTCTCGAAGAGGCGTGTTTCAACTCCTCTAGCAGATAGGTCATGATGAGCCCGGGATCATACTCCTACAAGGGTAGCACACTATTCACCAAACTGCTCTCCACGTGTCATCTTTTCCACGGGCCGTTACACGGAGCTGGTGAGATGTCGAGATTGGTCCCATACTCCTACGAAGATAGCACACTGTTCGGCGAACTACCCGTCACGTGTCCTCTCCTCCTTTCACCTCTCTGCTCTGGGTTGGTAAGGCGTTAACCCGAGCACGGGGTGCGTTTTCGCGAGCTCGGCAGGATTTGAAGTGCTAGCCCTGGATGCCAGCTCGGGATCTCCTCTGGTCAACCGTTGACTTGATGCAATTGAGAATGGCTTTTTGCTGAGATGGGCATAGTTAATTGGGGGTGCTAAGCCCACCTCCAACAGACTGTAACATCAGAGACAATTCTCGCAAAAAGAAAGCTCAAAGCTTTCTCGGACCTTATGCAACAATGGCTTCCAGCGTCATAAGCTCTTTGATCCTCGTGTAATCTCAATCGCTAGATTTTCCTTGTTTTTATATCTTTTTTTTGGCTAGGTTTTTCTCTAGACTAATTAATCTATTTTTGTAAATTAACTACAAACCGCTCTCGTTTCTAATGATATTTACAGCTTTATTCAAAAAAGAATAATACACAAACAGTTTAACAATCTCTTTCTCTCCCTAGTCTTGTTTCCCACTTAGAGTTGGAAGGAAAACGTGAAAACAGTGTTTTTTGCTATTGGGTCTATATGGTTCCATTATTTTCTCAATATGGTTAATGGGCTAAATAATGGAACCATATTTGACTACATATATATATATATATATATTTTTATACATACATATAATTCCAGTCTTATTTTTCTTGGTCGTTCTTTGGTTGCAAGTTTTTTTTAATTTTTTTTTTTTTTTTTTAAGACCTAAGCTGTTCGGTCGACATCCGACTGGAGAGAGGAAGACTGGCTATCTCATGCCAAACCAGTAAGACTCCACGTCTTCCAACTATTACCTAGAGTGAGTTGCCCCAACTGACAAAATCTTCTCGCGAGTTTTCAACTGGGCCGAGGCCCAGTACCAGCTTCCACACATGGTCGTGATAAATGTTTCGAGCACCAGCGTAGAGGGGGAATCGAACCCGGGTTCCCCGTTGGTGGAACAATCCCACCTTCCCACTACCATTCGACCACGCTCATGTGGGCAGTGGTTACAAGTTTTGTTACAATGTCATTCGAATTTGTCCGCAAAATGTTTCGCGATTCCAGAAATTCGATTGTCATTGATTCGCACTTTGTGGGTATAGGCTACACTCTTCTTCTTTCTTTTTTTTCGCTTTTTAGCCGGTCTTTGGTCGCATTGAAAAATTACATCGTCCGAATCGGCAAGTTTGGTAATGGGTCATTCGAATTCGCCCGCAGATTTTGTTAATTTCTTTGTCAAAAGCCACTTTATGTTTTGTTTGGTTTAATCTAATCGAAACTTTAATAATCTTTGAAACTCTTTGTTTTGTGACAGAGTCTTCAAGTCAATAAGCATGTGAATCTTTAGCCAGTCAGATTCTTTCCTGAGAATTGGATTTGAAAGTTGTGTTTATTTTCAGATGGGCAAGTACCCAGAACTTGATGATGATGATGATGATTCTAGTAAGTCCTTATATTAGAGCATTATGTACAGTATTGAAGTCGATAAATTACTTACTAAAATCTTCTTTGGTTGAAAATGAGATCATGTGTCTCTCACTGTACATGTAATATTTGGTTTGTTTTTTTTTTGCTAAGCATTTGAATTTCATTAAGAATGAGAACGTCTGTAAGAATATTACAAAAGAGCTATAGGAAAAGCCTTAGCCAAAAAGAATAAAAAAACATGGCAGATCCTAGAAAAGATTATGAACATCAGATTGGAAAATACTACTCATATGTGAGCCAAGATTGCATTAGATCACTAAAAGCCATCATTTTCCTTTTGGCCAGGATTACATCACGGACACGACGGTCGACTCCATTGAAAATAGCTTGAGGAGTGGATGGGATGTTGTTGAAAAGCCTGTAGTTTCTCTCGGACCAGATGGTATATATAGTAGCCTGAGCCACCAGATATCGTAAGGTCTTTGGTGAAATGTTGTCTTTGATTGTTAGCCAACAAGGAAAGGCAGTCCAAGTGTGTAAACTGAAAGAGTGGTAGCCTAACCTTATGAGAACCAAGTCCCACAATTGCTTACTTACTTCACATCTTAGAAAAAGATGGTTTCGATTCTTCTCATATATAGATATTACAAAGGCAGCAAGAGGAACTAACTTGAAGACCCCATCTCACTAGACGAGCCCTTGTTGGAAGTCGGTCATGCTGAGCTACCCAAAATGTGAAGGCATATCTTGGAATAGCTCATTTGAACCACACAAGTTTAGTCCAAGGTTGAATATGGGCTCGCAATCGAAGCACCTCCCAACTGTGTTTGGGTGAGAAGTTAGAGATACCCAAATCATTAGTAAACCAAAGGTAAGAGTCTTCCACATGTGAGAGAGAGGGGAGGTCGACAGTTGTGAGATGAATTTGAAGAGCCTCCGCAGCTGGAGATCTGGCTCCTCTCAATTTCCAACCATTAACGTTGCAAGCCGAAGCAATTGATGCGTTTAGGGGAATGGCTAGCTCTCGTGGGCCAATTGCTCCAAACATATTTATGACTGGTCCAAGAGGTGTCCAGTTGTCCATCCAAAAACTTGTAATCTCTCTATTTCCAACATGAGACCTTAGCTGCTAGAGTGCGCAAGATTTGAAGGTCCAAGATGAGTGCTTCGTTTCATCTAGACTCCAAAAAATTTCATCTTTAATCATGTTAGCTTTGATCCACTGAACCCAAAGTGAATTCCCATTTGCAAACAATAACCATATTAGTTTCAAACAAAGAGTCTTGTTCCAAATATGAAAGTTTCTCAAACTCAAGCCTCCTTCCTCTTTAGGGAAACAATTTTTTTTTGCCATGAAACCTTAGCCATAGCTTTATTATTAATGTCTACACTCCATAGAAATCTAGAGCATATAGATTCAATTTTCTTCAAGCAAGCTTTTGGAAAAGTGAACACATATATCCAAAAATTGATTGTTCCATATATAACTGAAGATACCAGTTGCTTTCGTCCAGCAAAAGATAAGGCACAGGAACTCCAAGAGTTGAATCTGTTGATTAACTTATCCAAGAGAGGTTTGTAGTCACTGATCCTGAGCTTTCTATGCATCAATGGAAGCCCTAGATAACGGATAGACATTGAACCGAGAGTGAAACCGAGACTAGAGATGTCATTGGTTTCAGGCTGATTCAGGCCTACAATAAAGAGATCAGTTTTGCTTATATTCATTGAAAGACTAGACCATTGGGAGAATGCTTCGAGAGTTGCAGCTATATTTTCGAGGGAATGCTTTTCACCATCAAAAAAGATCATCATGTCATCGGCAAAGGCTAAGTGAGAAACCTGCGGATTAGTTGCGTTGGGGTGGAAGCCAATAGAACCAGAGATATATTTTGAGTGAAGCATTTGAGAGATAACTTCCATCACAGGAACAAACAGGTAGGGAGATAGAGGATATCCTTGCCTCGGCCCTTTGGTACCGTTGAAATAGCCACAAAGCTCACCATTGACATAAACAGAAAATCTTGTGGTAGTCAAGCATTGGTGGATCAGGTTGATGAAGAGCGCGGGAAATTCCAGGGCCACCAGAGTATTGATGACAAAATCCAAGTTAAATGTGTCAAATGCCTTTTAGAGATCAACCTTGAGCATATACCTCTTAGAGATTGATTTTCAGTTGTAACCTTGTACCAGTTCTGTAGCCAACAACACGTTTTCAACCAGCAATCTTCCAAGGATGAAAGCATATTGGGAGTTCGAGATCATACGTGGCAGGGATTTCTTTAGCCGGTTTGCAAGAAACTTTGAAATCACTTTGTACACTGAATTACAGCAAGTTATGAGGCGGAATTATGTGATTTTAGAGGCGTTGGTCTTCTTCGGAATCAAAGTCAAGATAGTTGAGTTCCACTACTTGAGAAGCTGACCAGAATTAAAGAATTCACTAACAACCGCAATCATGTATGTTCCAACGGTTTTCCATTGAGTTGTGAAGAACTCAGCTGGATATCCATCCGGACCTGGAGCCTTGTTCTTTGGAAGAGCAAAGAAAGCTTGCTGGATTTCAGTTGCAGAGAAAGGAGACGATAAAATCTCAAACATGGATGAGGAGCATCTGAATGGGATCAAAGCAGCAATATTGTGGGGAGAGGAAGTAGTAGGAGTCGCAGGACCACCCAGCATCTTCTGAAAATAATTTAATGCGTGATGCTTTATTCCCTCCAAGGAATCTATAACATTGTCATCTTCATCGAGAAAGAAGAGAATCTGATTTTTTGAGAGCCTTGTCTTGATTACTCGATGAAAGAAAGTTGAGTTTGAATCACCAACATCAAGCTATTGGACCCGAGATCTCTGCATAAGAAAGGATTCTTCATCCCTGGCTAGAGTATGCCATTTTTTGTGAGCATCTTTCTCTGCTTGGGTTCGGGAGGCTAATGGAGAGGAGATCAACTGGTTCTGACAGTCCAAGAGGTGGGAGAAAGCTGCAGCCACTCTTTGTTCCAAGTTGGTTTAGTCTCACGATCAAGCAAATTAAACTTTATAATTCATTCCATGAAGCTTATGGTAGTCACACAGCCTATGACGGTTGGATGATAACTCTCCAGTCGAAGTGTATACCTACGACTACGTTCTTGACCCTTGTGTGGTGTTGGTGTCAGATCTCAACTTCGGGTCAGATCTATTTGTCAAAATCAGGAAAGAAGTTTGGGACGTGCGAATGAACCGAGGAATCCCATATTACCTCCAGGAAAGAGGAAGGAAGGTTGATATCCAGTACCTCCATCAGGTTCTCAACTAATATTTGGAGTATTGTATAACCTTGGGGAAATAGCCGACAAAGTAACATGGACTCGACCCTGAGCTGATTTATAAGGCCTAGTCAAAGCCCATCCAGGTTGAGCTCAGTAGAGTTTGAAAACAACTCGATCGAAACGGAAGAATCTCATTAATTACGACAAGATTAATTCGGCATTAAAAAGAGAAGACGTTTCGACTCAGAGCAAGAGGATAGAAAGGGGAAGAAGGCAACGAGAAAGAGCTCCATATTTTTACATCCTAAACTATAGCAAATTCTCTTGTATTCTCGCTATCGATATTTATCAATAAAATCCTCATATTGATCTTGTCTACATCTTTTGCAATTTCTAATTCATTTCCATTCAAAAATTTCTATTAATATGCGCGCTTTGATCCCGATACAAAAATTATATTGTGGAATCGGATCATGCATCCACAAGTGAGTCTTTGGATGATGCATAGAAAGTGTTCATACGAAATGCCCTCTGCTTAAGTGGAATCTCATGATCACAACGAAAATGAGGATGCTGAACTCTTTTAATGCATGGCTGAAAATGATTTGGCAAGTGATGCTACTATAGCACTATTGAGTATAATGTCCGCAGCAACAAGTTTATATTCCCTGGAGAAAAGGAGAGAAATCCAGAAGGGTTTTTCCCTAGAGGGGTCCGTTGAAGTTACAACTGTTGACATGTATGCATGTTATGGAGATTTTGTTAAGAATGATCAGTCCAACTCTACGTTTCACTCTTAACTTTTCTCTCACCGAAGGAAGTTTCGTATATTGATTGATAATTAATTCAACTTTGACTCGAGAAGAAATCTAGAGATATCAGATTCTCTCAACAATCTGAGAAATAAGATCAAAACAGCGATGATTTGTCTCTAAACAACAGTTAAGCATATTTGCCTACCAATCTGTTAGGGTGATAGGCATCACTATGCTTGAGCTTTGTTTCTGACAGCCTAAATAACTTCCAAAATAAAATAATAAAAATTGTGTTTTTGTCTGAAACAATGGAATTGGAGAAACCATGGTGACAGACCACCTCTGAAATGAGCCACATTAGTAGCTGTAAAGGGCGTTTGAGACCTAAAGTGGCCATACTTGTTCAGACGGTCCACCACCACAAATATAAAATTACATACTTGTGAGAAGTAGGTAAGCGTTCAATAAAATCCATGGAGAGATCTTCCAACACCAAAAAAGCAGGAATTGGGAGAGTCTACAACAATCCATCAGGAAAAAGTGTGGAATATGTGTGGTTTTGACACACTCAACCACATACTTTTGTGTTGTTTTAGTTAGACATTTCCAGTGAAATAGCTGTTGAACCCTCTTCAATGTTTTAAGAACGCCAGAATGTCCACACATATATCCATAATGACATTCAAACAAAATCATTGGAATAAAAAGAAATGTCTTGGGAATAAGTACTCTGCTTATACCATAATTTTTCCTCTGCCATTGTAACCCTCTTTCAACAAAAGACCATGTTTATGCTGACTCACCAACTTTTGAATACCCTGATCTGCAGCAATTTTAATTTATATACAATTCATGCAGTTGAATAGCTGTAGGGACTATAAAGGAGGGTAAATTAAGTAGACATCAAAGTACACTGAAATAATAATATTTGAATTTATTACCTTAACTTCTCCAGTATCATTCGCTATTATATAATTTCACCTACATAAACATTGGCCTTGATTGGTATAAATGATAGTAAAGCAGTAACATTAAGCATCTGAAGCAGTATGATGTTGAAACTATATGCTCTTATTAATATACACATTTTAAGTGATTGGCAAAGGTGTGAAAGATTATATATAAAATTATTTAATATATTTATTCATAAGCACTATATCTATAGTTATATTTATAATATAATTTTTAATAATTTTTTCATATTTCAATTTTATTTATTATATTATATTTGTTTTTTAAAAAAAATATTTGAAAATTAATAATAAAAATAATATTAATTATTGGTTTTAAAAGTATAAAATTTACATTTAATATAAACATAATTTTTTGATATTATTTAATAAAATAAATTAATTATATAAAATTATTTTTTAAAAAATTGATATTTTATAGGTTAATGTTTTACCAAAAGATTCTTATGAAAACATAGAGCGAAGAGCATTTGCAGAGCATCTGCAACTTCTAAATGCTTTCCTAAATATTTTGTTGATTGGTTGATAAAAATACTTAATGCTTTTTTAAATGTTCTACCAATCAAAGCCATTGTCGGAGAATAGCTTTATGCTTCATAAAGGTACAATGGTAATAAAAGACTATTTATTACTCCCTCCGTTTCATATTAATTGTCGTTTTAGACCTTAAATTTTGTTTCATATTAGTTGTCGTTTTAGAATTTTAATGCAAATGTTTGATAATATTTTCACTTATTAATTAGTGTGATCATAGTATATAATACATTAATGAGGGGTAAAACAGAAAATTAAATTATTTTCTTAATCTACGTAAAACAACCTAGAACGACAACTAATATAAAACGGAGAGAGTAACACATTCTCATATGGCTTTATTTCCGCATATAACTCGTTCAACAAGGCTATATATCCAAGTCACCCTAAAAAAACATGCAATCCGGTTTGAGATAAATAAGCTAAATAATCAATATTTCAAATGTTAAGTATCAATACCATAAGAAACATGATCCCACCACTAAATTACCAAAATTAGTTTTGAGTATACATTATGTGGGGCTTTTCAAGCCCATGTCCAACTCCCCCATTAGTATGATATTGTCCGCTTTGGGCCCAAGTGGCAAAGCCCGCACGGATTTGTTTTTGGGCTCCTTCCCAAAAGGCCTCATACTAATTGGAGTTGGACATTACTTATATACTAGACAATATTTGTCTAAACTTCCGATGTGGGACTTGGATTGATATCCCAACAATCCTCCCCTCAAACCAAAGACCACACAAGCCCTTGGCCTCTCCTCCAGCGAAACCTGGCATCCATCTTGTACCGCCGTAATCACCAACGGAACCCGCCGCCTGACCTTCTGCTTCGTCAAGAAGACTTTCGACACAAGGCACCGACACCCCTAATCGCGAGGTCACCTTGAGGGCTCTCCCTCCCACAACGAACATGCAGTGCAGCCCATACCCACTTCTCCAGGTCCACTTTTTTCTGAACCCGAGCTCTGATACCACTGTGGGGCTTTTCAAGCCCATGTCCAACTCCCCCATTAATATGATATTGTCCGCTTTGGGCCCAAGTGGCAAAGCCCGCACGGATTTGTTTTTGGGCTCCTTCCCAAAAGGCCTCATTCTAATTGGAGTTGGACATCACTAATATATTAGACCACATTTGTCTAAACTGCCGATGTGGGACTTGGATTGATATCCCAACACATTAGTTTTTTTTTTCATTTCCAATATACGAGTTTTAACATAACCTTTTTCCAATTTTTTTAATATAAAATCTACTATCTTTTTCCTCAAATTATTATGTCATAGAGAAGGTTACATCTCTAAATTGGCGATATGTTTATAAACCTTTTATAGGAATAAAAAAAAGTGTAAAATGTATAATAGAATATATATATATTTTATAAAAAAAAAAAAGACAAGAAGCTAAGTGAAGCGATGAGCCCAAGAAGAAATTGGTTGGGATACTGTAGAGGTCGCCTTTCAGGTTGAGAAAAAAAATGGACATCTTACGCGCAAAAACCCTCGTAGATCCTGTAGCGTGCTCCCCAAGAAATTTAAACACTGCTCTTAGGGCTTGGGTTGGTCAATGGTTAATCGACAAAATCGAGAGCATCAAATCGGTTGGCTGTCTTGATTTGGTAGATCGTCTCCGTACTGCTCATCGTCGCACACTGTATTGTAGGATCAGAGTAAGCACGTTGTATTTTTAATTGTTGAGTTTGTTTCCAAGTTTGTAGGAACAATAGTTCCATTTGCTTCTATAAAAAGAAAAAGCCAAAAGAAATAAAGGCAGATTAAATTTGCCAAACAAAAGTGTTCTTGTTCTTGTGTTACACAATCTCTCAACTTCTGAAGAAGAACCGCATCACACACTCTGCATTATTTCTTCTGCTTTTGTCATTTTCAGAGGTTGCTTAACGGGTTTGCGTAATGGCTGCTGACATTTAGGCTTTGTTTCGTCTTCCACAAAGAAATAGGGCTGATATGAAACAGCAATAAAAAAAAATCAGTTTGAAATCTCCTCACCATAGCTAATACAGAGAATCACTTGGTAAAGCAAACAACATGCAATAAGGTTGTAAGAAATCAAGCAAATTATCTAGCTTTACCACAATTCACAAACCTAAACTACTTAAGACAAACGAAAAGGGACAAAACTATATATAACTTCTTTATCTTTTTTTTTTTGGATGAACCCATAGTCGAGCGTTTAGATGTTCCAATTTAAAGAATAATCTTCCGTCCCAAAGAGAGTTTGAACCCAAGACACAAAGAAACCAACCCCCTTGTACTACCACTAAGCCACCACCCCTTTGGTTATAACTTCCTTATCAAGCAGACACAAATGTAACAAATATACAGAACCATAGGAAAAAAAACGTACTTCCTTAATTAGGAGCCTTGGTCTTTGAAGCTTGCAGAGAAATCTCCTTCTCCACATTATCTATACCAGGAGATCGAACTGATGATGATGACTGAACAACTGAAAACTTTTCTCGTATGCTTTGCCATAGCTCAAAAGCAGTTTTAGGGCACGGAATCGAGCTTCGGAGTTCGGGATCAATAGAGTTTAGGATCCAAGAAACTAGCAGTTCGTTAACTATAAACCACATCTTCAGCTTATTAGCTCCTATCTGCGGCTTCTTAACGACGCCGTGAATGAATCCAACTTTGCTTTTAGCCTTTAATGCATTCCTCATAAGTGTCTCCCATCGCTCGTAATTGTTTTCGGTTAGCATTACGTCGCAAATAATCTGTCCCGGATCGGCAGATGCGTCGAGATAGTATTCTGCTTGTTGCTTTTTCTGTGGTGGAGCTCTGGTTTGTAATCCGGAAGTATTCATCTTCATCAATGTTCCTGACGAAATCGAATTTAGAAGATGAGAAAACTAGGGCACGATCCTTGCTTCCCCCTCGAGATTGGTGAGTCCGACGTATATTTTGAGGAAAACGGCGGCGGAGAGATTCTGATTAAGAAGTTGATGATTAGGGTTGCCCTAATAAAAATCGAATCAAAAAAGTTGGTGTGGATCAGCGTGTTGAGGAATCGATTAGGGTTTAAACAATTTACTGTTTTTCAGCCCACCGCTTTGAATTGGATAATTTAATTTGTTTTTGGGTTCAATTTGAGTGGAATCGGTTTGGTTTATCCAAAACAATTCTTTAATCGAACCAATCCCACTCAAATCGAAAGGGAATAAATGTTAATCCCGTTAGTCAATTTTAATAGTATCATTTTCACAATTTTCCCTAATTTTTCCGTTTCCAATTAGTTCGTCATTTTATACCATTTTGGATCATTTTCACTAATCGATTTTGACTGAATGAATTATATACAATAAACATGTGACCATCTTCCTTGTCCCTATTCCGATGTATCGCACGGGAATCCAATACCGTCCCGTAAGGCTCGGGTTGACGCATAAAAAATACCCGATTAGGTTGTGTGTGCATCGGAGTATTTTTTATGGGTTAACATGTATCTAACCGGACAATACCGGATTATGTCGTGTGGTACACTAGAACAGTAACAAGGATAATGATTATAAAAATTATGTCGTGTGGTATAATAAAAATTATGATTTGGCTGTGGACTCTGAGAAAGATCCTTAGTTCGATAGTGACTTTTTCTGTAAAGCACAAAAATCTTTTGCAATTACAAATGGTGAACTCCGCCCAAAAATTTCCAAAAAATCAAACACTAGAAATATTTATGAACATGTATGGATTAAATGGAATGAGGGAAAATCTGAAGAAATTGTTGATTTGAAGATCACAAGAGATTCACTACAAGAAAACATGTTCCTTTCCGACGAAGATTTCCGACAGCCATATATCCGTCAAAAATTACCGACGGCTTTCTGACAGTATTTCGACGGAATTAACAACCGTCGGAAATCTGTCGGAACTTTTCGACGGATTTACGACGACATTAAACCGTCAGACTTGTTTCGAGGAATTTCCGACGGATGGTCGACAGATACTGATGTTGCCGACATGTTTCCGATTGAATTCCGACGACGTATATCCGTCGGACGATTTCCGACGGATGTCCGACAGATATTGACGTTACCGACATATTGTCGACATCATAAATATCTACTTTTAAATCCATGAGAATTCCGTGGGAAATCCGTCGGAAATTGTGCATAATTTCTTTATAAAAACGTATTCACCCTCTCATTTAAAATCACCAAAAAAAAAAACATATCATCTACAATTCTTTACCAAAATGTCTTCTTCAGATCCTTATAATTATTTTCGATCTTGGATGAACAAGCCTCGTCAAATTCCGGACACGGACCTAGTTACGGAGGAATTCAAAAAAGGTCTGCAGGAATTCATGGCATTTGCGGGTACGCAGAAGAAAGCAAAAAAAACCGGTAAAATCTACTGCCCTTGTAGTAATTGTCGGAATCATAGATTTATCGTGATAGATGAAGTATGGTCACACATGTATTGTCATGGGAAATTTTCCACGGATTTCCGACGGATTCAGTTTTAGCCGAGGGAATTTTAGCCAGGGTAAGTTATAGCCGAGGGAATTTCACGGATTTCTGACGGATAAACAAAAAAAGTGGTTTAGGGTTTAGGGTTTAGTATTTTTAATATGAATTGTATATGAACAATTGTATGATGTTTATACAGTAGCTTCAATTTATCAAATTTCTAAAAAACTGTGTTATATAGAATTTATAAAATTTGATGGAAGTGTTTGTATAAATTATAGTTGATTTCTGTAAAATATATAGGTTTTGATGTTGTTAAAGTTTTAAACTCATAAAATGTTATTTTCATTGATGGATTTACTATTTTTTTAATGAGATATGTAGATTAGGTATTGCTAAATCAGTTCACAATACCCTAAACCCTAAATCCCAATTTTACCCTAAGTCCGTCGGAAAGCCCTCGGAAATTTCCCACGGATTTTCGACGGATATGGGTAACACGTGTCGGTTGACTGGCCAATAGGAACACATGCACGGAATATACCGTATATTTCCATATCCGTCAAAAATCCGTGGGAAAGTTCCGACTGATTTCTGACGGACTTTGGTTTTTTTGATAACGCGGAAAGATTGACCGCCATAATTAATTTTTTTATAGAGAACCCACGGATTTTCGACGGATATTTCCGTCAAAAATCAATATATATCTTCGAATCGACTTGATCTTCTCATTTATCTCTTTTCTCTCTCTCTCTCTCACTCTCTACCATTGACGGTTCCATCTCGCCGCCGCCGCCGTACTTGTACCTCATCTCGCCGCCGGTCTCCTCATCTCGCCGCCGCCGTGAGTCTTCTCTTCCTCTTCTCTTCTTCTCTTCTTCTTCTCTTAATCTTCTCTAATCGTTTTTGTTTTTTGTTTTTCAGGTAACCGCCGCGAGTCGCCATCGTCCGCCGCCGCCCGCCGTGAGTCGCCACCGTCCACTTTTCTTTCTAAATGTAAGTTCCTATTTTTGTAATTTTAGTGAATTAGGTTGTTAAAAAATGTTAGGATTTGTAAATTTTCGAATTTGGTAGATTAGTGATTTAGATTAATAATTTGTTAGATTAGTGATTTAGATTAATAAAATATTAGGATTTGTAAATTTGTGAATAAATGGAAAGAAATTATGAATTTGTTAGATTAGTATTTATAATTTTATTTTTAGTAATTTATAATTTTGTTTTTAGGTTGTTAAAACCTTTTCCAAATTTTATAAATCATTTTTGGAATTTATAAAATAAAAAAACGTTTTTTGTAAATATAAAATTATAT
The DNA here is from genome assembly GCA_002933935.1 of Eutrema yunnanense. Lineage (NCBI taxonomy): Eukaryota > Viridiplantae > Streptophyta > Magnoliopsida > Brassicales > Brassicaceae > Eutrema > Eutrema yunnanense. The sequence continues at coordinate 1,169,480 of PKML01051522.1, forward strand.
AAAAACGTTTTTGGAAAATATAAAATCAAAATTATAAATATTAATCTAACAAATTATTAATTTAAATCACTAATCTAACAATTATATAACAATTATAAAATTTTAAATACTAATCAAAATATAAAATCAAAATTATAATTTTATAAAATCAAAATTATAAAATAAAAACGTAAGTGTACGTCGAAGATGCATTTCAATTATATACATATTTCACCACTCTCTTCTTCGTCATCGTCGCGGCTACCATACGATGCGTATTGGATCTCACAGCAACTGGGTCCTAAAGTAGTAACATGTCACTGCTTTAGGACCCAGTTGTTGTGGGATCTAATACACAAGAGTATGACAGCCGCGACGATGACGAAGATCGAGAGTTGTGAAATATGTATATAATTGAATTATCGTTCGACGTACACATACGTTTACGTTTTTATAATTTTTACTAATTATAAACATATTTGAAAATATATTAAAATTTTTGAAAATTTTGAAATTTTTGGGAATTTTGTAATTTTTGGGAATTCCCAAAATTTTAGGAAATTTTTTACTTAGACGGGAATTTATAATATTTTCGGAAAATATTAAATTTTCGGAGATTTAGAAATTTATCCAGATTATTAAAAAAAATCGGGATTTTAGAAATTTTTGTCAATTGTGAAATCCGTGGAACATTTGAACTTCACAGGATTTTTGAACTTCTCGGGAAATTTGAACTTCCCGGGATTGCTATTACCAACTCCAGAAGCATGTTGAAGAAGATCTTTGTATTGAAAACTCGGTTTCTTCTTGTTAGGACAATTAGGACACACAAAAGCAGAAAGTCACTTTCGGCTTTTGTTTGTCCTTATTGTCCTAACAAAAAGAAACCGAGTTTTCAATAGAAAGATCTCTTTCCACATGCTTATGGAGTTGGTAATAGCAATCCCGAGAAGTTCAAAAATTCTCGAGAAATTCAAAAATCCCGAGAAGTTCAAATATCCCACGGATTTCACAATTCACGAAAATTTCTAAAATCCCGAAATTTTTTAATAATCTGGAAAATTTCGAAATTCCCAGAAATTTTAATATTTTCCGAAATGTTTAGCTTTCGATGTACTAACTTTTTTATGTTTTCCCACAGGGCTGACGAGGACTCTCTCCGTTTGAGCGGTTCCCAAGGCCGCCGTTCTCGGGGTCATCGAGCTCTGTCTACTGCACCATCGAGCTCGGGAACTCAAATCTCGGACTACCAGCAATCTGCGGCTCGGTCCAACATTAGGATCAAGGATCTTGTCCAGCAGCCGAACCGGGACCACTGCATCCGTCTCGACCCGAAGTTAGAGGCCGGGACATGGTAAGTGAAATTTCTATTATAAGTTCAAGTTATTTAGATTTAGAATTTTAACGTACTAACTTTATTTTAAACATGTTTTCAGGTTTAAGTTGTCACCTGAAATCACAAAGGCGATATTGCGGATGCTCCACAAAATATTGGACAAACCGTACGAGAAGTACTCCGACATGCCTTCCGACGAGAAAGACGTCTGGCACCGGAGTTTCGCGGTAAGTATTTACTTGAGTTTTCTTCTTTTTTTAGTTCATTTTGTCAATATAAATTTTCAAAACTAATGTTATGTTTTAAATTGTAGCAAGAGTTCACGTGGGACTCTGACCTTACGAGGAAGGTTATCGGGCAATTCGACAGGTATGCCGCGACTTCGTACTCGAACCACATGTACGAGTGGAAGCACGGCTTAGCGAAGCCGAAGGACCTTGAAGACGATGTGTGGAAGGGCTTCTGCGAGTACTGGAGTAAGCCGACGACGAAGGCGACCTCCGCAAGAAATTCAAAGAACCGCAACAGCAACCGAGGAGGGAAGGGGGTCTACATTCACAACGGGGGCGCAAAGACCGTCGAACGCGAGGCGATGGAAATGGTAATTGTATTTTCAATTTTTAATTACTAATTTCTTTTAATATTACTTTTTACTTAATTAAATTGTACAGGCGAAGGCAGAGGGCAAAACTCCCGACTACCTTAAAGTCATTGAGAGGAGGCACACCAACCAAAAATCGGGTGTGATCCAGGACCCAGGCATGCGTCACCTTGTCGAGACCTGCAAGAAGAAGAAGACGGAACATGAAGTTTCGATGTCGAAGCTCACTCTTGACGGATCAACCAAATTGTTCTCGGGGTAAGTTTTTACTTGTTTTGTTCCGTTATTTTAATTTATTACTAACATTTATAATATTTTGTAGGAAACTCGACAAGTAAAGGGTCGATTCGCGGGGTTAGGCGGACTTCTGACCCATGAATCTTTTTCCTCGATTCCTCAGTATCCTTCGGAGTATCGGGAAGAAATCGCGAGGCTCAGCCAAACGGTTAAAGACCGGGACGACGAGGTTGCGGAGTTAAAGTTTGCACAAACTTCGACCCAGTCACAGCTCGCCGACTTGCAGAAGATCATGCAAAGCGCCTTCCCAGATATCTTTCGTAAAAACAACCCCGCCAACCCCGACGATCCCGATCACTCTACGAACGTTTAAATTGTTTAATATTTTTTTTTGAACAATTATAATTTTGTTTTATGAATACTTTTTAATGTTTTATGAATTTTAATTCTTAAATTCTTTTTCAATAATATATTTAATACAAATTAAATAAATAAATTAATAATTTAATTATTAATTACTTTTTAAATATATTTAATTAAAAAATTAAATATTAAATTATAATTTATAATTAAAACAGATTATTAAATTATCTGTCGGAAATCCGTCGGAAACAATCCGTGGGAAATCCATCGTAACCATTCCGTGGGAAATCCGTCGGAACCATTCCGTCGGAAACAGTCCGTCGAAAATCCGTCAGAAACAATCTGTGGGAAATCCGTCGGAAAGTTCCACGGATTTCCGACGGATTCTTGACTGCTTTTCCCGACAAAGATATGTCGGAATATACGTCGGAATAAATGGTCGTCGGAATACCGTTGGAACTTTTCCTGATGGAATTTCCATCGGATATAGAGTCGTCGGTAATCCGTCGGAATAATGTCCGACGGTGTATATCCGTCGAAAAATAACTCGTCGGTAATCCGTCGGAAATTTCTCACGGATTTCCGACGGATTTTATTTTCCGACGAGTTAGAACCGACGTAATTTATCCGTCGGAAAATATATTTTCCGACGGATTTTCGACGGAATCAGCTGTCGGAAAACGGCTGTTTTCTTGTAGTGTATGAATCAATATACAAATTAGGAAAAAGCTATAAATTAACATTTATAATATATACTAGGGGTATATCCGCGCTACGCACGGGTTTTTATGTTTTAAGAGTTTTTTTCTTATTCAACTATTAGTGTAAATGTTATATTTGTGTTTTATCTGATACTATAACAAAATTAAAATCTTTATTATTTACCTACAACTTTAGCATGTATATTCTCCTTTAAACACAACTTCTTGCTCTTCTTTTTTCTCATACAACCAAGTTTGTGTTTTCATCTGTTAATTTTATCAAAGGTCGAATCTACCTAAAGAGTAAGAAGTGTAAAAAAGCACCATGTTTAAGGGATTAAAAAGCTAAAAAATGTAGACACACACACATTCACCCTCAATTGATAGAACATGAATGTTAAAATATTAAATTCAACTTGATGAAACTTTAGAAATCACGACGACCACTAAAATCTTTATAAAATACTCTGGAAAATGAAAGAAGATCAAGTATAGTTTTTTTGCGATTACAACAAACACGAAATCTTGGTTTGGCTCATCACTTAATATGTCGAAAGCTATATCTATCCATATACCGAGATCTATTTCTAAAAGAACGATATAACTGAGGTTTTGCAGCCTAACCCAAGAGTTTTATAGGATTGAACATCCCAATATTTGCAAAAGTCAAAGGAAACGTTTTTGTTTTTTTTCCTTGGCCAAAACAAAGAAATAAACATCCTAACCACGAAAATGTATGGCTTATCTTTCATCGACGATCTTAACCCTAGTATATATTATAAATGGGACGAGCTATAGATATAGTGCGGGCCATATCTATAGCTCGTACTAGTGATATGGTCCGCACTGTACGAGCTATAGAGACGTAATAAGTATTGATACTCTTATATCATCGAAAAAGAAATTTAAAATCGATCATTACAATCATGAATGAATGTTATTACAATCATGAAATTTGTATAGTTAAGCAAGTATGATATCAGTATCATACACAAATTATAGTTGCACTTTGAAAAAAAAAAAAAAGTGTTAGATTTCTAATATAGATGTTGTCAACACAATAGATCAATAAATTAAAATTTACGTTTAATACAAATCTAGGCAAAAGCAAATTTATTCTCATCTATGTATACTCAAATTTAGGAATATCTTTTTTCTAATTTTGATATAAAAATAATAGTATTACAAAAACACTTATACAAAATATTGAATAATTAACAAATAAAATTCAGAAAGAACATATTATGTTCATATTAAATGAATAAATGATTGACGTATACACCACATAATTGAATCACCATTATGGTAGAAAAATTTAGACGAATTGTTGTCAACTACGAAAAACTGCAGGATTGAAGATTTATTAACATATATTATTATATGTTAAATCTCAACTCTAACGTCGATGATGATAATCGACAACACATTTTAGTTTGGTATAACAGCTGAGTTATATGTATATGGTATCGATTATCATGTATAAAGTTTGTGGTGATTAAGCCGATTATCATTGTTTAAAACATACGTCAATGTTCATATTGTTTCTAGTCACATAACTTATGTTTGTTGGTGAATGTCACCATGCAAAACTATTTTTTGGTGTAGATATTTATACATTTATTTAGTCTAAATGTGTGGCTATGTGTTATGTTATACTTGGTGTAACTAACAATCATTTTTCCATAAAAATAGTAGTAGAGAAAAAAATATATTTTATTTTTTATTTTCTTAAAAACATAATTATGATTTAGCGGTTGGCTATAAGAAAAATCCTTAGTTCGATACCGACGTTTTTTCGTAAATCACAAAAAACCCTTGTAATTACACATGGTGATCTCCACCCAAAAATTTCCACAAAACCCTTAGGATGCACCTTAAACCTTTGACAAACACTAGGTTTTTTTAACAGGTTTGGATAAAATGGAATGAAGAAAAATATGAAGAAATTGTTGACGAGAATATCACACAAGATTCTTTACCGTCTCGGCAAGTGCTAAGATGTATTAAAGTTGGTTGGAGTTTATTACCAACCAATTCAAGGGCTTGATCACAGAGGTCGAAGCCCAATAGTTAGTTTCGTTAATAACTTACTATTAAACCAACTTAAGTGTGAATCGGCCTTGTTTTTACTCTTCATGCTTTTATTTGCTCTGTTTTTTGTTAGAAAATAATAAATTTTGTGATTTTTACTTTTTGATAGAATCCAGATTGCCAATATTTTTGAATCATGTGGTCGAGTGTGGAAAAAATGGTTGGAAATAAAATTTATATTATAAAAATGACTACCGATATGGCATGCGCGCTGCGCGAACTATAGAGACGTAATACGTAGGATGGTAGAACTAAAAAACAATACTTTTATATAATATGTTATTTATATTTTTCATTTTTTATTAATTTATATTAATCTGAAAATCTAAATGGACCTATCGGCGAAGAAGAAATCTAAAATCGATCATTACAATCATGAATGAATATGATTACAATCATGAAATTTTTATATTTAATCAAGTATGAGCTCAATATCATACACAAACTATAGTTGCACTTTGAAAACATAAGAAACTAGTGATATGGCCCGCACCATGT
>PKML01051581.1:0-13868 GCA_002933935.1 Eutrema yunnanense
GGGATTACATCACACAGCAACTCATCTTCATACTTCCCAATTGCTAGCTTGACTAATACTTGCTGTGAGACAGTTAAAGCGCCCTTGTTGTTCAACCATTGTAGCTGATATGGCCTAGGATGTGGTGTAGTCTTCAAACTGAGCTTCTTTACCATCTCTTCACTAGCAGCATTGGTGCAACTTCCGCCATCTACAATCAAGGTACAGACCTTGTCTCGAACTACACATCTAGTATGGAAGAGGTTCTCACGCTGCTCTCTGTCATCTGGGTGAGTCTGAACACTTAATGTTCTTCGTGCGACAAGCATCTCTCCAACTGCTGCTGGTTCTTCTTCTTCTTCTACTGACTCAGTATCTGTCTCGCCTTCTGAACTGTCTTGAGGAACAATCTGTCCTCCTTCTTGAAGCAGAAACATCTTCTTATTAGGACAGTCTCTGGAGTAGTGTCCCATACCTTGACATTTAAAGCACCTAATGTTACTAGTAGATGCTCCACTTCTGGGTTTAAACTCAGTCTTGATCTCTTCTTTAACCGTCTGTGTCGTGGGCTTAGTGTCTCTGGTGTAGGCTGGTTTGCTTATATCTCTGGGCTTTGGGATGTTAGGAGTGAATGTTGTTCTCCCAATCCTTCTCTTAATCTGCGATTCAATCAACTCTGCCTTATGCACCAGCTCTTGTAGATCTTCATAACTCTGCAGTTCCACCTTGTCTTGAATCTCTCTGTTTAATCCTCCAAGGAATCGTGACAGTACCATGTCGTCACTCTCATTCAGGTCAGCCCTGATCATCAACGTTTCCAGCTCCTGGAAGTAGTCTCTAACTGATTTTGTGCCCTGATTGAGACGTCTAAGCTTGTGTAGGAGCTCTCTTTGATAGTGTGCAGGCACGAATCTCCTTCTCATCTGCGTGACTAGTTGAGTCCAGGTAGTAACAGGAGGCTCTCTGTGTCGTTGTCTAGTAATTCCCAGCTGTTCCCACCATAAAAGTGCATAACCACTGAATTCAGACACATCTATCTTCACCTTATTAAGCTCATATGTACTTTGAACCAGAAAGTTTGATTCCATCTTCCTTTCCCAATCAAGATATACTTCTGGGTCATTGGTGCCATAGAATGCAGGATATTGAATCTTGATATGNTAGAGGATCATAGTCTCTGCCATTGCCTCTATTCTCATCTCTTCTTCTCACTGTTTCTAGGCTATGATCAGAAGCTTCTTCCTCTTCAGAGTATTCTGGATCAGTTCCCCTAAAGACTCTGTGCCCAGCTATGTACTCTCCTGTACGATGTCTTGGTGCTGGATGTGCTTCAGCTCTGTCATCACCTCGTTTTCTAAACAGAGTGTCTCTGCCCCCAAGTTGACTTCGATGAGTCTTGGCTTTAGGTCTGGAATCACGTTTAGGCCTTCGAGAAGAGGCCCCAATGTGTCCTTTGCCCTTAGTGATGCGTATAGCTTCAGAAGGAGTTGGTGTATGCGAAGATTCATCTCCACTTGCGCTCACGTCCTTGAGAATGCCATTAATCTGGGCTTCAAACTTCTCATTAAGTTGTTCGATCTGTTGAGTGAGCTGTGTTGTCACCGTTTGGTTTGATTATTTGATTTGCTCTGCCATAGCTTTGTTCAGAGCTGCCATGGTCTCAGCTGAAAGCTCCATGGTACCTGAGAAACAAACAACAACTCGCAGTAATCTGGTCTTAACTGAAGTCGCAAACAGACGTGATGTAGGTGCTACTTGATGCAGGTAATGAGATGCAACAGAACTAAGACTATGCGCTTATCTATATGCAACTATGCAGGCCTAAAACAAAACAGAACAGCAACAACCAATGATCCTAGACGAAACCACAACAAATTGCGACCTACGACACAAGGGGATCACGCAAAACCTAGGTTTCTAAGAACTAGCAATTCGCGAAAAACAACAGATGCTAAGCGGTCTAGGTATGATGCGCTTGACAACACAGAAACAGACTACTACCGATTACTAACATCCTAGATTGATAACTAACACAAAGAATCGACAACCCTAGTAGTCTAAACAGATCGCGACAACAACCCTAGGTTTAAAACCTGCAATCGCTAAACTAAGGAGTTAGGGTTAGAGAGATCTCAGCCTTTGGTCCAGAACCTGGCTCTGATACCACTTGGTGCGTCCCTAAGTGATCACTCCAGAGGAAGGCTGATGAGAGGCGGTGCTGCAGCAAAGGGAATCGCGATGGCGGTGTGAGACAAGGGTGTAATCGCGATGATGAAGTGGTGATGGAGTGTCGTCGTGTTGATGATCTCGTGAAGGTAGAAGAACAGGTGATGATACGAGTGTATGGTTGAGGGGATTAGATGAAGTAGAACCGATAGAAGAGTTTCTGATTCACAACGTGTAAAGAAACTCGAATTCAGAGAACGTATTCTTAGAATCAGATTGAGAGAAGAAACCCTGGTTGTGCAATTGCATCTAAAATCTTCGCTAAAGAACAAAGGAAGCGTGATTTGGGTTTTATAAATCAACCCAAATCGACAAAACCCTAAACTACAGAGCGTCTGAAATAAAACTACAAGGTGTTTAAAACTTGAATAAAACAGCGAGGCGTCCCAGCCATAAGGCTCCTACTCGGTGCACCTCTCAAACAACTAAGTACATAGTCAATGTGACTTGTACATTATTACCCATTGGTCGTGATTCCTAAGTAACTCGACGTAGTGATTCATCTGCCTCGTTAAAAACCCTGTTGAGAAACCCAGTGGGACAAAACTCAACATGGGAAAAGAGTACAGAATCCTCACCTAAGTCACTTAGTCTTCAGGACCGAGTGTAGTCTTCAAAGTGGAGATGTTGAAGACTTGAATCATTGGTAGAGTGAGTGAGTGAGTGAGTGAGTGAGCTAAGAGTGAGTGAGCTTCCTTTGCCATCTCCTTAGCTCTAGACCGAGTAATTACTCCAACTGGCTCCAGCTCCTCTTCTGCTTCTGCCTCTGCTTCTTCAGTTTCCTTGCTTTCCATGATCACATCAGAATGCTAGGTTGATTAGTTATTTAGGGTTCATAATCTGAATTAGTTCTTCACCTTAGGTTGTTCTCAAAGCTGATTCTAGGTTGATCCTCTAGAACTTAGATCTTAGGATAATTGATTAGGCACGAGAGTGCGATCTATTACCTGATAGAACCTAGGTGAGCAAATTGATTATTCGCAAAGAGATTTGGTTTAATTGATTTGTGAACATATCAAACCTGTTATTAAAGCTGATTTAGAATTTAGGATTCGCAAAGAGATTTGGAATTCCTAGGATTTAGATTTAGATAGTTTTCGCAACGAGAGTTGGTTAATTATATTTTAGTGATTTGAGTTCTAGGACAGTGCTTAACCTGAACCCTGATTAGTTAGTTTATTTGCATTCATTGATTTCCTGAGAAATATCCCTGAACCTATCTTTTCCCAATTGAATACAACTCGATTACTGTTTCCTGTTTTTCTGCTTAAACTGAATTGCTTAGCTTAGCTTGATCTTTATAATTTATTGAGCGATTTCTGTGGATCCTTGTGTTCGACCCCTAGCTAGACTACAACTACTGCTTTAGTACTGTTAGGGTATTAAATTGAGCATATCACACTCTCGCTGTAACCTCGTGTGTTTTATAGGAAAGCATGTGCTCATATTATGGTTTAAATATCTTTAGATAATCATATGTTGCATGATTCATAGTATGAGCATATGTATTTGGCTTAATAGATATATATGATGGGTTACGACTTTGTGGTAGTAATCGGAATATCATCTGGCATGATATCTCTTTAGATCTGCATTTGTTATGAAGAATTTTTTTAAAAATGTACAAAAAACCCTCTAAATAAAAATATATGCGCGTTAGCACGGATACTCACCTAATATGAATAATTTGAGGTGGAAATAGGTCGTTTTCCCATATATAATCTCTATAAACTTTGATTGTGTAGATAGGTACTATAAACTTTAATGGGCCGGATGTGAAGGCCCATAGCTGGATTAAATTAAACCCTAGCGAGAACCTTTTATTTATATAGCAAGACGATTTTTTCTCCACCGTCTTTGCTGCCGCTTCGTCTTCCTCGTAGGTACGTCTGGTTTAACCTAGAAATCGCGTCGTTGTCGAGGAACACATAGGAAACTACAGAAACTTGTGCTCTAGGTTTGATCTGTTTTATTTTTGGTGCGGTTTTTGTTTGTGAAGGTGTAGAATGGTAGTCTTAGGTTTTGCTAGATTCGTCAATCTCGATAATATTAGGGAAATGTAGTGAAGTGGGTTAATTTATTACCTGATGCTGTTTCATCTTCATATTTTTTTGTTTAGTTGATGTATCAATGTCTTCGATTTTGATTATAACTTTGCACATTTCTTTCAAGTTCGCTGTTTTGATGTTGGATATCTCTTGATGCATCTGCTTCTCTAGAATCTATTTGACATTGCAGTTTTCATTTGTTTTCTGTGTTGTTAGTGATACCCTAATCATGAAAATTAAGACACAAATCAACTATTTAAAGTAGTTTCTAGATCCCCTAGTATTGTTCATATGTTTACGGCACTCTCTTGGATCTATTTGATACTGTTATTTTCTTGTGTTTCCACTCGAATGTTGAATTCTAATGACATAAATCAACACTTCCGGGCTGTTATTGATAACCAAATATTGGAATTTCATGATACAGTTGAACATGGATCATAATCCTAATATTGTTCTTTCTTTGATTCTTCTTCTCTTAGCAGGTAAGTCACTGGTAACTAAAAGATGGGGCGTGTTCGTACCAAGACCGTGAAGAAATCTTCTCGTCAAGTCATTGAGAAGTACTACTCTCGCATGACTCTTGACTTCCACACCAACAAGAAGATCCTTGAAGAAGTAGCCATCATCCCTTCAAAGCGACTCCGCAACAAGATTGCTGGATTCTCCACCCACTTGATGAAACGTATCCAGAAGGGACCAGTCCGTGGGATCTCACTCAAGCTTCAAGAAGAAGAGCGTGAACGCCGCATGGACTTTGTTCCGGATGAGTCTGCTATCATGACCGATCAGGTCAAGGTCGACAAAGAGACTCTAGAGATGCTTGCTTCCCTTGGAATGTCTGACATTCCCGGCTTCTCTCAAGTCGAGCCACAGGCTATGGCACCTGCTGCTTTTGGCAGGGCACCCAGAAGGTAGTGAGGAGTTTGTTCGTATCAGTCAATCAAGAGAAAAGATTGGCTGTTTTTTACAGTTAGGGACAAAAGACTTGTGTTTCTTGGATTGTTTATTGTTTCTTTTGATTCAAGATTTATGTCCGAAAGTGCAAGTGAGACTCTTTTTCTAATTAAGTTTTGATGATCGTTTGTCTATGTGGAACCAAAATTGAAGGTAACACTTGATGGTAACATCTGTTATAGTTCATGTCATCTTAGTTGATTCTTGAGGCCAACATTTCCAAATTGAGTCGATGACATATTCAATTGAGTTAACAAGTCATACACAATTTGAGAAGGTGAAATTAGTAATTTCAGACATAAAGAATTGTGTTACGTTACCAAACAAAGAGGAGACACACGAGAGAGAAGGCGATAGAGAATGGGTAATGGAGGGAGCGTGTTGTCACTCTCTGCTCCACACTTCCCTCACTCCGCAAACATCCTTCGCAGTCTCTCTGCGGCGGTTTCCATCTCTTTCCCTTAAACCACAGCCACCACAACCTCCGCCCGAACCTCCTGACCATCTTGATCGGAGAAATCTCTTGGTTCTTCTACCTCTCCTTCCTCTTCCCCTTCGCCTAAAACCCCTCTTAAGAATCCACTCAAGGGTTTGACAAACCGCTCTTCTGTGTCTCCTCTTGTTCAATCAGAGGTCGTGAGCAGAGTTTCTTTCTTTGGCTCTTCTCTCGCATCCAAACTACGTTTGTCCTCTGCCGGCGGCGAAGACTGCGATGAAGGCTGTGGAGTTTGACAGCGTGGAGTTTCATGGAAGAGTGTTGACGGTGAAGCTAGACGACAGAAAGAAGCTGAAAACGAAGACTATTAGATGGTTAATACCGGTTTACTGGTTTATTCTTGCATATACTCATATTATATTAATTAATGAGAGAGATTTTATTTTCACATTTCTGATTTGCTCTCTCTCTTCTTTCTCTCTCATCTAAGAACCTCGAGTTGTGATATGGTATCAGAGCAAGAAATCGAAGAACTCTTCCGCGATTCGCTTCTTTTTTCTTCAATTTGATCCATAATTTTTCATCTAGAGTGTCTCACGATCTAGGATTCGTGATTCGCAGCTCATTTTTCAGATTTCTCCTTCGCAAAATCGATTGGATCGATTGCGATTTCTCTTTGTTCGAAGTTCTTTGAAGCTCTCTTCAATTTGTTTCGATATCGACGACTTCTGCAACTCAACAACGCAATTCTGACGAGAATCTGTCTAATCGTGCGGTGAATCGACAATCGACCGATCTCTATGAAAATCCGTTCTATCTTCACAGTAATGATCACGCCGGACTTGTCTTGGTCTCCGATCGACTTACAAGCAGTGCAGACTTTCATTCCTGGCGAAAATCAGTACGACTTGCGCTAAACGTTCGCAACAAGCTCGGTTTTGTCAATGGTACAATTCCTAAATCTCCTGATACTGATATAAATGCTGGATCATGGTCTAGGTGATGACATGGTCGCAACGTGGTTGTTGAACTCAGTATCGAAAACAATTAGCGCTAGTCTTCTCTATATGAATACTGCTGAAGGAATCTGGAATAGCTTGATGAATAGGTTCAAACAAGATGACATTGCACGAATTTTTTAGATTGAACAACAGTTATGTCTCATTCGTCAAGGATCTCGTGATGTCAGTACATATTATACTAAATTGATAACGTTGTGGGAAACGTATACCAACTTTGTGGAAATGCCTTTGTGCACTTGTGAAAAGTGCGATGCTGCTAAAAACTGGAAGAAAATGCTTGATAGAAGCAGAATTATGAAGTTCTTGATGGGTTAAATGAAGCTTATGAAGCTACAAAACGTCAAGTCTTGATGATTAAGCCCTTGCCTGACATTGAAGAAGTTTTCAACATGGTTTGTCAAGATGAGAGGCAGAGGGTGCTAAAACATGTTACCAATGTTGAAAATGTGGCTTTTCAAACATCTGGTTCATCTTATGAGTCTGAGAATGAGTATTTTGCGGCCTATGCTAATTACAAACCAAGGCTCATGCCATTTTGTACTCATTGTGGCATGACAGGACATATTGTCAACAAGTGCTACAAGCTTCATGGTTATCCTCCTGGATATGAAGGACCAAATGGATCTAATCAAGATTATGCTCAGAAGCAATCTTATGCTCAAATGCCCGCATATACTCAAAAGTCTCCAGCCTTCCAGAATCAAAACTCTATTGGTTCTTCTCAACAATGGAAAATGTCTCCAAAGACATACGACAAAGAGAATGCTATTGCAAATGTTGTCACTGAGTTTGTCACAACACCACATATGGCAACAAATGTCACTTCTAGAAGTAACACTTTGGATTTAAGCTCTTTCTCACCAGAGCGAGTTCAACTGTTAATATCTCATCTCACGGCTCACACTCAAATACAAGAGGCTCCTTCTTGTTCATTACCTTCTATCACTGAGCATGGTATTATGGCTTGCAATGCGAATGCATGTACTGTATCTTTTCCCTCTACAAATCTTCGATTCCAGAATAATATCCTTACATATCAAAATCACTGTTTATCCTTTTTATCCACTCTAATCCCTAGTGATGCTTGGATAATAGATAGTGGAGCTACTAGTCATATTTGTTCAGATCTTACACTGTTTGTAGAGTTTAAATTGGTTGAGAACTTGACAGTTACATTACCAAATGGTGTTAGAGTACCATAATTCACACTGGCATTGTTCATCTTTCTGCATCTTTAACATTACATGACATACTTCACATCCCATCATTTCATTTTAATCTCATTAGTGTCAGCTCATTAGTCACCAAAAGTCTGTGCTCTGCTCATTTATTTCCTAATTCTTTCATAATTCAGGACCTTTCTCTGGGCTCGATGATTGGGAAGTGTAGCATTTTCCACAATCTATATGTGTTTACCAAGCATGACTTAGACAACTCAGCTACTCCAATTGATTTATGTGGATCCTTGGTTGCTGATGGAGATCTTTGGCATCACCGCCTTAGACATCCTTCTTTAGCCAAGTTACAAAGTCTTGCAACAAAAATTTCTATACCAAAACATGTGTCTAATTCATCTCATTGCTCAATATGTCCTTTAGCTAAACAGAAAAGACTTTCTTATGTGTCTCTCAATAATATGGCTTGTAATGCTTTTGATCTTGTTCATCTTGACATTTGAGATCCCTTTGCAAAAGAAACCATAGAAGGGTTTCGTTATTTTCTTACCATTGTCGATGACTCCACTCGTGTTACATGGATTTATCTTCTGAAAAATAAAAGTGATGTTGCAATTGTCTTTCCTGCTTTTCTCAAGTTAGTTGAAACACAATATTCTGGTACTGTTAAAGCAATTAGATCAGATAATGCACCTGAATTAAAATTTTCTCATCTGATCATTGAAAAGGGAATGATTCACTATTTTTCTTGTGTAAACACACCCCCAACAGAACTCTATAGTTGAACAAAAACACCAGCATCTCTTAAATATTGCTAGAGCTTTATTTTTTCAATCTAATGTGCATATATCATTTTGGGGTGACTGTGTTCAAACTGCTGCATTCTTAATCAATAGAACTCCATCACCTTTACTTGAAAACCAATCGCCATATGAGAGACTGCTCAAGAAACCACCTGATTACAATATATTGCGTGTTTTTTGTTGTCTTTGCTATGTCTCAACTTACCCGAAATTTAGAACAAAGTTTTCTCCTAGAGCCAAACCATCGGTTTTTCTTGGATATCCATCTGGTTATAAGGGTTACAAAGTGCTTGACTTAGAATCAAATGTTATATATGTTTCAAGGAATGTAGTTTTTCATGAAACTATCTTTCCTTTTCATGATTCAAGTCGTTTTCCTCCTCCTGCACATGATCTATTTCCACTATCCATTCTACCATTACCTGTTCCTGATCATTCAATTAGTCCTGATTTTCGTGCATCCACTTCATCAGATGTTGCATTTCAATCACTTGATGCATCACATTCTCCTATTACATCTCATTCTCTTAATGCATCTCATTCTCTTAATGCATCTCATTCACATTCATCACCTATAGCAGAACATTCATCATCATCATCATCAGAACATACATCATTACCATTACACAATGCACACTCTAACACCTTACCCATCACACAACAAACTGTCGAGGGCTCAACTGATCTGAATTCTGCACCTGTTGTAAGGCCTAAACGAACAGCTAAGGCTCTGTCATATCTTTCCCAGTATCACTGCTACCTTACTCAAGAAACAAAACCAACTCCTTCTCATTCAGTCCTTTATCCACTTTCCTATGTTATGTCCTATGAATCCCTTTCTCCTCCATATCAATCCTTTATCCTCTCGATCACCACTGATACAGAACCAAGATCTTTTGCGCAAGCTATACAATCTGTTTACTGGAATAAGGCCATGAATGAGGAATTTGGAGCTCTTGAAACAAAGGGAACATGGTCAGTCACTTCTCTACCTCTGGGAAAGCATGCCATCAGATGCAAATGGGTTTACAAACTTAAATACAATGCATATGGTTCCCTAGAAAGGCACAAAGCTAGACTGGTTGCTAAGGGATTTACTCAACAAGAAGGAGTGGATTATATAGACACGTTCTCAGCCGTAGCTAAACTTGCATCAGCAAAGCTTATGTTGGGTCTTGCAGCAAGAAAATGTTGGAGTTTAACTCAACTGGATGTTTCAAATGCCTTTCTTCACGGCACACTGGATGAAGAGATTTATATGGCCTTACCCCTTGGCTATACACCACCAGAAGGAACTACTCTTCCTGATCAGGCAGTGTTACGCCTTCACTGCAGCTCATAAAGTAGTCTGATACCTGAAATCCAATCCTGGTCAAGGTCTTTTTTATTATGCTACAACGGATTTGTGCCTAAATGCATTTGCAGATGCTGACTGGGCCACATGTTCATATACTAGACGATCAGTTTCGGGTTATTGTGTCTACTTGGAGATTTCGTTGATATCCTGAAAATCAAGGAAGCAGAAAGTGGTTAGTCGAAGTAGCACAAAAGATGAATACAGAGCTATGGCCGATGCTACTTGTGATCTCCTTTGGCTACATCAATTACTTCTTGACTTCCACATTACCCCATCTGCTCCAACAAAGCTGTTCTATGACAACAATTCTGCTCTTAATATAGCTTCAAATCTTGTGTTTTATGAACGAACGAAACACATATAGGTGGATTATCACAAGGTTCGAGATCAATTGAAGAATGGTTTTCTCAAGACCCTCCATGTTAGAACAAAAAACCAACACGCATACATCTTAACAAAACCTTTGGCCTCATCTCAATTTCATTCGTTTTTGTCTAAGATGTCTATTTGAAGCCTTTATCTTCCTCCAGCTCCAGATTAAGGCTTGAAGGAGGTGTATTAGATGGTTAATACCGGTTTGCTGGTGTACCCTTGCATATACTCATATATATGAATACTATGTGCACAATTTACATTAATTAATGAGAGATTTCATTTTCACATTTCTGTTTTGCTCTCCCTCTTCTTTCTCTCTCGTCTAACAACCTCGAACTGTGATAAAGGCTGAGCAGAGGATGAGATGGGTGCAGGAAGGAGAGGAAGACTCAAAGATGTCGAATAAGTCATCATGGCATCAGGGGCTCGAAAGATGTCATATTTTATATGTGAACAACAACAAAAATTCTTTAAACACAACTAGAGAATAAATATATATTATATGCTTCAATCTAAATAGATATCTAACTTAGATTATATGGCTATATCATGGTATTTATATTTATAACAACATTGTTTAGTTTTGTAGTGATCACTATGTCAACATTTAGAACTGTAGAAGCAAAACATTTAGAATTGGTGCTGCATCATGAAGCATCACTGCAAGTAGTACAACCACCAATACGACCCCAAAAGATTCCATGCAAGAAAGACTGTGAAAAATGTGTTGTCACTGAATTTGCTATTAAATGTTTTTGTGTATGCTGAATTTTAATATCATTTTAATTAATTAAATAAATAAAATACATTTCTACAATTATAATTTTTATTTGATATTTATTGCATATATTAATTATTATATTGGAGAATTAATATGGAAAAAACTCATGGTATGAAATCTATATTTTTCAAATATATTTTGGTTTCAATCAAAACTTTAAAGTTAAATATATGTATAGTTAGAATTTTTCTTTTTTAGAAATTTGAGATGTGAACAAATTGTAGAAAAGTTGAAGGATTTATATCATTAAATTACCTAAAATAAAAACGAAGGTACGACATAATAGGTTTACAAACCACACACATGAATTTCTATAATTGTCTGAGAAATTGCACCATACATCAACAATTCTATAAGATTTCAAGAGTTGGATATGTGGTAGTTTCGTAAATAAACGATCAA
Organism: Eutrema yunnanense; assembly: GCA_002933935.1. Classification (NCBI taxonomy): domain Eukaryota; kingdom Viridiplantae; phylum Streptophyta; class Magnoliopsida; order Brassicales; family Brassicaceae; genus Eutrema; species Eutrema yunnanense. The sequence continues at coordinate 11,562 of PKML01051581.1, forward strand.
TCAAATTTTTACTCACTAGTTTCCATATGCCGAATAATAATCGCATGGCTCTGTCCGACCAGCATTTTCAATATTTTAATCAACATGTACAATCAACTTTTAGTTTGCTTTTATGTATTTTTTTTTATTGAATTTCACATAAAATAATAATTTAGTTTTATATATGTATTTTGACTGATTTCGGTAATATAAAATCAATTTAGTATTCTGTATTTTAATAGATTTGATAAAAACAATAATATATTTTAATAATTTGGTAAATATTTGACTAAAACAATACTATTCCTCCATTTTATAAAATGGTTGGCTAGTCGATAAAAACATCGAGCTACCTTTTAACACTTTTTTGAAATAAAGTTTTCTAGGCCTTAAATAACAGAGAGAATATCAGTAATTGTTTTTTGTGTTATCATCTTAGCTCTTAAATCTGGTAAAATTTCATATTTTATATGTGAAAAACAAATTCTTTAAGCACAACTAGAGAATAAATATATATTATATGCTTCAATCTAAATAGATATCTAACTTAGAATATATAATGATGGCTATATCATGGTATTTATATTTATAACAACATGGTTTGGTTTTGTAGAGATCACCTTTTTTTCTTTAACGTTGAATAATAGTTTATTACAAAAATCAAAATATCAAAAGGTTTACAAAAACTAGAAAACAAAAAAATAACAAGATTACAGTACTCTGAGAGACGGTTTCTTCGTCTTCTTCATTCGTTCCTCTCTTTGTCAGAGTGCTCTGATTGCTCTGGCGTCGTCGATCCGGCTCCGGTCTCCGGGTTCAAACCCGACGAATCATCCCTCGTTGCATAGATCCGCGCGATTGAGGCCAATGGGTCTTTGAACGAGGCGCAGAAGATCTCTCCTCTCGATGAAGGCGATTTCTTTGGTGTTTCGACGGTTTATTCGTTTTCTTCTCTCGTTCCTCTCTTCGAGGACGGTTACATCCCAATCTGACTGCGAAGTGGGGCGGTTCTATGACAGTTCCGTTCGTGGGTCTCGTAGGCTATCCATCTCCGTAGTGGGGATCTACAACCACTATGATGACACAACGAAATCGAAATCTTTCAACCGTCAAATCTGGAATTGAATGATTCAATCCATCTCCTCTCCCGAAGAATTGATGCATTCGGTAATAAACAAAAGATCTTGGGCCTTAAATGATCGAGTGCAAGAGATTCAACGATGGAGTCCCGACCTTTGCAAATGGTGCTTGGGTCAAAAAATCTGGGATCTGGGAAAATCGTATATTTCTGTTATTTTTAGTTTATTTTTTTCCAGGGATTTTACTTTGCTGAATATGGCATTAACACCATGGAAACCACCATGGAGGGTAGGACGGTTTGGAACAGAAGATGCACCCTTGTTGTATGGCGACATTCGTACAATCGTTGAAAATTGGCAGTCTCAAATCTTATTTCGATCGAAAGAATCAGTAAATTGGATTCTTTTTCGGCGAACAATTTTATATCCTAGTTGGGAATGGGTCAATGTAATACATCTTGGAAAAATATGGATAATAGCCAAAGACGAAGATCGCATCATATTGTATGCGAATTTGAGGAAGGGAAGGATGAACAGTCTCTCTGCGAGTAAACTTTCTTGGAGAAAAGAATTGACAAATTTTATTTTAGTTGTTTTATTGCTTTGTATTGTTTGTATTTTATATATTTTTGATGTATCTTGATTTTTATATCAATAAAGATTAGATGACAAAAAAAACTAGAAAATAAAAGATTCACCAATATAGATCTAAAGTAAATAATGATATATTTTTGCGTATGTATATCTAAAAATTCATAACAATAATGAAAAGAGTTAGGCCAAAACGATATCTAACTGTATTCGCAATATAGACAACTTTAGACATTTCTACTTCTAACATTTTTTAGTACATCAGACAATATTTTAATAATTTATGGCTGAAAAATATAAATAGTTTCCAGAATTTTGAATGCAACCAAAAAAATATTGAATAAATAAAAGACCAAATAATCTTCAGTATATGTTTTGTATATATATTGTTTCTTAGAATTTTTTTTCTTGAAAACTAATTATCCTAGGTCGAAACCCAATTCATTTCCGAAGCCCATAAAAATTTATATTTTCTTGCACTTAAAGCGTATACGGTGGTCAAGTGCATGCGTATCCAAAGTAAATGCGTGTTTATTCCTTTGAAAGCTTCAACCACTAGACTACAAGTTCTTGATTTTTGTTTCTTAGATGTATGTAGGGATGGCTGTTCGGATCCTCAGATCGGGTTCGGGTTGGGTATCTCGGGTTTCAGGTATTT
>PKML01051581.1:48511-79396 GCA_002933935.1 Eutrema yunnanense
AGAAGGACAAAGCCTTAGGGTTTTTAAAGAGAGCTCACGCCCCCAAAGAAAAAGAAATAAACCGAAAAGGAAATAACAAGACGGGTCCTTAACAATTTAGGCCCGTTTACAAAATAATTAAAAGACTAAGAGAAATAGAAGTGAGGCCTCGTGTAGCTGGTCTTCATGGGCTTACAGAGAGTCATTAATTGGGCCAATAATATTGCAAGCCGTTTGGCCTCGGTAAAAACCCATCTTCGCAAAACCCAGTGGGATAAAAACGAAGGTTGGGAAAAGAGCACCAAACGACTTACAAACCCAACTAATGACCTTCCTTGGGCCTAAGTCATCTCTGGTGAAGTGAAATCGACCATAGATAAGTGGGCCACGAGCCTGGGCTTGATGAGTGGCCACTTAGTGTTATCGGCCAGCAAAGGATCCAGCCGATATGTCTTCAGTGTTTGGACGTTCTGGTCCGAATGGTAAGGATTATTGGGCTGATCTTTAGTGTTCTGGAAACTAGACTCAAAGAGCTTCAAATCCATATGTGGATCGCCTTCTGGATCATCCGAGATCACGGGTGGATCCTGCTTCAAAGAATCGGCCCAATAACTGCTCGCAAATGGGCTTAGCGGACTAGTGTCCGTCTTGAAGAAACCTTCTTGTCTGAGCTGGTCCATGAACATGTTGAACTTCTTTTCCATGTCCCTGCTCCTGGTTCTAGTCACTGGTCCACTTGGTACTAGTGGTGCTTGTATGACTTGGGTCGTTGACTCGATGTCCTCATCACACATCCACTTCGGAAACGGCATCCCAAGAGAATGGAACTCAATGAACTTCAAACAAAACACCCCACAATCACCTGTCTGGATGTTTTGGGGAAGTTCCGGGCTCCTTACAATCGTGTAGGTGTATCGCTCAAGGGGATAATTCCACCTATCATCTACTGGGGCCAAACAATGCATCACGAAGGGAAAGATCTCACATATAGGTGCCACTTCCGCTCCTACCACCTCATCGGTTTGCGGTCCAATGATGCTGTCCCATATGGTTACGTGCCTATCCAGGATAGAAATCATAATAGCTATCCAATGATTTCCCCCAACGTGCAAGGTAGTATAGATGTAATTAATTTCCAGCCCCCAAGTCTTGTTTGATTTCAAGAATAAGGGTAGTTCAGCAGTATGGTAATCCCATACACCAGGTGGCAGCCTCCTTGTCGTGGGCATCACATTTTCTCCTTCGCCGCTCTTCACAAAATGATCATAATGTTTCTTCCACAAATTACCCAGATGTGTGTCAATGAAGGTCAGTGATATGCTCAATTTAATACCCTAAATAGTACTAAAGCAGTTGCTGCAGTAAATCAGGGGTCGAACACAAGAACTCAAGATTTCACACAATAGATTGTATAGATTCGAAACACGCTAAATCAATATATGTAATTGAAAACAAGATTGCAAGTAAAAGTGTTGTAAATTCAGTTGGAGGCAGATAGGTTCAGGGTATTTCTCAAGAAATCAATGAATGCAGCTAAATTAACTAACATGATTCAGATTAAGCACGGTTCTAGAACTCAAATCACTAAAGTATAATTAACCAACTCTCGTTGCGAAAACTATCTAAATCTAAATCTTAGGAATTCCAAATCTCTTTGTGAATCCTAAAGTCAAAATCAGCTTTAAAGTTCAGGTTTAATATGTTCACAAATCAATTAGACCAAATCTATTTGCGAATAATCAATTTGCTCACCTAGGTTCTATCAGGTAATTAATCGCACTCTCGTGCCTAATCAATTATCCTAAGATCTAAGTTCTAGGTGATCAATCTAGAATTAGCTTTGAGAACAACCTAAGGTGAAGAACTAATTCAGATAGTGAATCCTAAACAAATAATCAACCTAGCATTCAAAGAAATCCCTATGAGAAAACCCCAAACCTAACAGGTGATCTACTCATACATGGAAATGGAATCAATAAACATGTTTGAATAAATACTCAATAAAATAAGAAAGAGTAACAAGATGTTTGAGATCTGAATCTTGGACGAAGGGAAATTCAGACTTGTCTCTCTTCTCACCAAGTTCTCTCTTAAAACCAAAAACAAATAAAGCATAGCCTAAACAGATGGCTGAAAACCTAATTATATAGCCTAAACACGAATTGGGGTCTTCTTGCAAATATCAAAGTTTTCTGGGCACTTTTACAATTCTTCAAGCTTTGGGAAAAATTCGCGGCCCATGAATTCTCGATGAGTGTCGATCGATACCAGGGGGTATCGATCGATGCTTGTTGCTCAGATCGGGCACTTAGTCATCAGACTTCCGTTTCGCTCCAGATTGCTCCATAAACTCCAATATCTCAAATAATACTCCAAATGTGCTAAAACCTGTAAAGGACTCTAAAAGACTCCAAAATACTATAAAGACTCTATAAAAAGGACTTATATCATGGCTTAAACAGGGTAAAAACCATGATATATCAGCCAGCCTCTCGGACCTGAACCATTTTGGGTGTTCGTGTTGTCGAAGCCTCATCAGATCAATCCCAGCATCTATTTGCTGCATTCAGTCAACATTGTGCAAAAAATGTTAGACTTAAACAGAAGTCTAAAGAAACTTTAAAAGAGAGAACACCAATGTCAGACTGCAAAACAAGTCTGAGAAAAGAAATTCTTTCACCAGACTTGAAAAGAAGTCTGACACCAGACCTCTAAAGATGTCTGAAGGAAGTCTAAAAGAGATAACAACAATGTCAAACTGCAAATCAAGTATGAGAACAGAAAATCATTAAACCCGTCCAGATTATATACTAACCGTGTCATGCAGCCATTCGTTGGGGGTGCGCATATCGTAGTACCAAGATAGGGATGTGTTCGCCTCCCTCTTTGGATAACCCCTACAGAATATATTACGCGTGTTAGACATCGAGCTAATTATTCTAGAATATAGGTAGAGTGTGACGACATACGGCAGTTTTTTGACGTGATCATTATGTGTCTTCACTTCAGTCCTGGTTGCCGGAGCACAAGGATCATATGTCGGTGTGATCTGCACTTGGGTTGAGCTCTTTCTCTCCTTCTTATCCTGCTCTTTAAGTTTGAGTTCTTGAGCCTTCACCTTTACGTAAGCTCCAGTAGCTGCCTGCTTAGTGTCTTGTTTCGACATATATGCAGCATCGAAGTTTACCCCCGTGGCCGCCTTATCGACGATAAGAACACTCTGTTCGCTACCCACGACACTACTCTGCATTTACAAAATAAAAAAAACCCACCTCCGTCAGACTGCAATAAAATTCTAAGACAAATAATCTAACACTATCCACGCCACCTACAGACTTCTTTAGAAGTATGACAGAGATTAAAATAACACCAAAATCAGACCTAAATCTCAGTCTAATACCAGATAACCATGTTCACATCAAACACGACAACAAAGCGAAATAACTAGTTTTTAGTTGCACATAGGTTCAGGTTTTTACAAACAACTATCACACTTATAAGTCTTCAACTACTTCTCCTTTCTTGAACATTTTTTGGTAGAGGGTTTGGGACACTAACCCCAACATCCACCACAGTCTGAATCTTGGCCTCAGACGGTTGGGCAGGGTTGTCTTCAGCCAGGGCTTCCTTTGCATCCTCTACCGATGAAGCTTCTTTTTCAGGTCATTTTTGGTCTGCAGCTTCAACAACCGCGGCAGGCTTAGGAGGCTTCACAACAATTTTTTTGGGTGTAATATTCTTCCGCGGAGCCTTTTTGCGTTTCCCCGCCCCAACCTCACCACCATCATCAACCTTACCACCATCATCAGACTTCTTCTCAACACCACCATCAGACTTCTCAACACCAGATTTCCTCCTCTTTTCTCCCCTTAACAACCTAACTTCCTTCTCAAGTTCATTCATCTTCTCACCCACCTGCTTAAAACCTTCTTCGACAAGACTAAAAAGTTTATTCATCTGAGAACCCACCGACTTGATCAAGTAAACAACCTCACCACCATCATCACCGCCTGATTTTGCTTGCTTCTTATCATCATCAACATCCTCACCATTATCATCAACAACCTTCCTCTTAACACCCTTTTCCTTGGTCTTCTTCAGGCCACCCTCAAACTTAACTACCTCAGACTTAATAAGGGGCACCTCTTTCTTGACAATGGCGAACACACCTTCAGACTTCCAATGTTTAAAACTCCACCTCCAAGGGTGCTTAAACTCACCCAACATTGCTTTCACAATGTTCACAACTTTCTCATCATCCTCACCATCGTCCCACCGGGGGAACATGTCCTCAAACTCCTTGATGACGAAGTTGGTGACGTGGGTCTGCAAGTACAAGTCAACGAGCAAAATGTATATTAGTATGTAAAAAATAAATAAAATCTACCAGACTGCATATCCCGTATGGTACAAAGTTTCAGACTTCAAAAAAGGTCAGACTTCAAAAAAGGTCTGACTTCAATATTTTAGACTGCAAATTCAGTCTGGCAACAACTTTCAGACTGCAAATCAAGTCTGGGAAAAATTTAGACTTCAAAATTAGTCTGATAACTTATCAGACTGAATTTGCAATCTGACATAGAGCAATCAAAGGTAAATTTTAAGGAAAAAATGTTAGTAAAATACCTGCTTTCGCAACTCTAAATCGACGTTCTTCCGATTCCTTGATCCTTTGTAAGCAAAGAGCGGTGGGGCTGGGTTATCTTGCAAGTGCATTCCATAAAGCGTAGCAATCCTGGGACAGGCCCAATATACCCATACGTTCAAGACCTCAGCGAAGCCCTCAACCTGATAGTTTTTGTCGTCTTGGAGTTTTTTGTTTGCCTCTGTTTTGACAGAGTCTACCAAGATTTTGAAGGCCAGTCTTCCCCATGGGTATGCTTCTAACTCCCCTGGAGACAGCAATAGCTTAGTCATGTCAGCCCTTGCGGAAACTGACCAGTGTTGAGCCTCAATGAAGCTCGTGTAGATGGCTAGGTGGCCCAACCAAATCCTATCTTGCCGTTCCCAGCCTCGACATCTCTTGCAAGCGTCCTGTAACTGAAAATAACTTGGCCATACCTCGAAATCCAGCCCAAGAAGCTCCCACATTGCTCTCATATCGGCTGTATACTCAACCTCCGGGTACTCCAGATTCTCAACATAGTCGCAATTGAGTCCAGTTATCTGTTGAAACTCATGGAGGGAGAAAACCTCACCGGTTGAAGGCCAAGAAGACACCAAAGCTCATGCTTCTGATCTACCTCTAGTTGCATAGTAAGCATGTAGTGCACCATCCTTGAACACCATACGAAGTTCAGCTCATGCCACTTCACAAAAAACCCAAAGGCTGAGTTGCGAAGCTCTTCCCACTCATCATCATCCAGCGCTTCTTGGAGAGCGTCCATGAGATCTCTCTTACCGCTGAAGTAGTGTATGCTTTTGTCTGGTTGAGGCTCATACCCGGTTGTGAACATCCTTCGAGGGAATTCACGTTCTGCCATTATGTCTAAAACCTGCATCAACCACAACCATAATCCATTAGTAGTCTGAAAACTTAAAGCCAGACGTCATATCTAGTCTGACTACTCAAATTCAGACTCTATTTGCAGTCTGACGAAATATAGTCAGAGTTAACAACGAAGGCTATTCATGAAGTAATCGGACGAATCCCAAAAATCCACAGAACACAATACAACTCAAACCCAAAGATCTAAACATTATTGCTCAATTTGAATCTTTTACCCTCTATGGAAGACTTGAAGGAGCGGTGACAACGGCGAGGAGAGAGAAACCGGATATGGAAATAAAAAAAGACAAGAGTTCAGCGCTGAGTTCTAGAAATCAATATCGAGAAGGTGACGGTTTGCGGCGAAGAGAGGAGTAGAAGAATCTTACCATCGAAAGCACATGAGACGATGTAAGCGACGAATTCCTGCAGCGACAACGAGAATCAGTGTTTTTTTTTTTGCTTCAGTAACTGTAAAAATGAGGGGGATAAAAAACCCTTTTATATGTGTCCTAAACGGCGGTTAAAAAAAATGGTTTTACCACATAAAATACCGCTTTCGCAATCTGATGTCAGACTTCTTAACGTAGTCTGATATCAGACTGTTTTACCAGTCTGATAGTGATGAGATAATTGAGCGAGAAGTCTGGAAATTTTGGGCGGCAAAATTCCCACTTTTTTCTAATATTTTTAATTACCGCTTAGAAGTATTTTTGAAAAATACTTCTACTGCCAGACTCGTTTTGCAGTCTGAAATGGTGATATTTTCAGGACCAGACTTGTGAAATTTTTCAAAAATTTAAGTTTTTCAGACTTCGAAAGAAGTCTAATAAATTCAGATTTCATAAACAGTCTGACATAGTAAAGAAGGACACAAATAAATTAAACCGACTTCATAATCAAATATCTCGTTCCATAAAAAAAATATAAATTTTGGTTACAAATTGTCACATATTACAAGAAACCAAAACATATAAGCATGATCAGGACGATAATAATAGCACCAGCGAACGTCAGACTCTTCAACTCGACGCCACGCATTATCTGGTCACATGGCTTCTCCGTAAACCGCTCCTTCAATTGAGCTATCTCTGCCTTCGTTACCTTGACGTCATCGAGCAACGTGGACAAATACTTGTCGCTTTGAGCATTAGAAACAAACATGCCATCAATTAGTTGACCATGTTGGTCAACATACAGCTTTACATCATTAAACTCCTCAGTCATAGCCTCATCCCACCACTTCATTATATGGTAACCACCATCCTACACAGCCACATTTATACAATCATATTAAGATCCCAAATTATAATAAACAGAAAAAATGAACCACATGACATATAGAGGCCATTACATCATAGTTACAACATCCAAAGAATCTTCTTCCCGGATTATCGGCATTAGTGGATGTTCGCATGACGGGCTCCAGACCGCAGAAGCATTTCTTGGGGAATCCGTAGGATGATCTGGATCGACATCGACCTGTTGAACATGAACTACTTGACGTTGGAAGGTGACTGAATCGCCCCATCCTGTGTACAAGAAAACAGTCGCAAAAATCAAAACAAGTCTAAAGCCAGACTTCTAATAAAGTCTAATTTAAAATCAAGTCGAAATTAAGACTTCTAAAAGAGTCTAATTCGGAAAAGTCTAATTTCAGACTTCTTCTCAAGTCTAATTCGTACACACTCAAATTTCAGACTTCTAACAGAGTCTAATTAAATGAAAGTATAATTTCAGACTTCTAATCGAGTCTAATTCAGATCAGGTCAAGTATCAGACTTTTGTTTGACATAGAAAATGGACTTCTATCTTGTATATCTAAAACGGAATTAATTAAAAACCCATCTGTTTGTTTAGATCTAGGCAAAGAACATGGAAAAATGGTCTTATTTCGTATAGATCTAAAAATTTTGCAGAAAAAAGTAGAGTAGAAGGCGAAAAACTTGTTTCTAGGAAGCTTAACTCAGTTGCAAAGACGAAGTTGACGACGGCGAGGGCGGTGGCGGCGGCGGCAATTCGACCTACAAGAAAATGGAGTTGTGATGAAAAGATGAAGAGATATAGATGGAGGGACTGGTAAGGTGACACGAAAAGGAGAGGTAATTACCAGACTGAAGAAGCTGACGACGGCGGTGGCGGTGGCGACGAGGGTTCCAGAGAGATGTTTGAGAGAGTTTAGAGAGAGAGAGAGATTCTTCCTGTTTTAGAGAGAGAGAGAGTCGATAATGACTTTTACAGATTAGGGTTGGTAACTTTAGTTTATATATGGGATAAAATCACAAGTAGGGTAACTTATTTCAGTTTAATTCACATGTTTTCATCAAGAAGTCTGATAAACCATGGACATNGTAAGGTGACACGAAAATGAGAGGTAATTACCAGACTGAAGAAGCTGACGACGGCGGTGGCGGTGGCGACGAGGGTTCCGGAGAGATGTTTGAGAGAGTTTAGAGAGAGAGAGAGATTCTTCCTGTTTTAGAGAGAGAGAGAGTCGATAATGACTTTTACAGATTAGGGTTGGTAACTTTAGTTTATATATGGGATAAAATCACAAGTAGGGTAACTTATTTCAGTTTAATTCACATGTTTTCATCAAGAAGTCTGATAAACCATGGACATGATCAGACAGAAATGACAGTCTGATAAACTCTAAACTTGATAATTACTACTTAAATACCATCATATTATATAGAAAACTTATAACAAACATCAAACTCGTTTAACTTAGTCACAAACTAACCAGTATATGTAAAAAAAACATTATGAATTAAAAATTTAGAAACTCTCAATCTAACCCTACATATAAGAACATGATATCCAACTTCATATGTCGAACATAGACAAAACTCTTGTTTTCTTTGTTATTTGCACAATGCAATATATAACTCGATATTCACACTCTTTTATAGTTAATTACACTACGAGGGCAAACTTTGAACCCTAATCCAATAAATATTGAGCCTGTAAACCGTAAACTCTTACCTACATAGTGTTTAGATCCAAATTTATCTCATACTCACTCATTTTGACTAACTTTTATGTAATTTAAATTTATATACATCTACAATTATTATGTTTAATTTATATATCAAAAATGTGTATGAATTTTTTTTAATTATTTTTTTAATTTTAATTTTCATATTAAATACAATTCAGACTTCTCGGAGAAGTCTGAGAAACCGCAAACTTGTGTTTAGATCCAAATTCATCTCCAATGATTCAATTTGATTAAATTTTATGTACTTTTAATTTATATACATCAACAATGAGTATGTGTAATTTATGTAGTAAAAATTTCTAAAAACTAAATTTTTTAAATTTAAATTTTCAAATTAAATATGTTTCAGACTTCTCTGAGAAGTCTGAGAAACTCCGATTCTCTTAGAAGTCTGAGAAACCACGACAACCACCATCGTCGACGAGTTAATGCAGTAACTAACCCGTTTTTCCGCCATTAAAGCTCAAGAATAAAGCTCGTAAACACTTTTCGCGACTTCTCTCTCCGATTTCTCCCATTTTCCCACTGATTTTCCGATTCAAACGTACCAAAATCGGAAATTATGGCATAAAAACGGCAAAACACGACTTGGCTTGCGGGATTTAGGTGATATTAGACGTTCTGGGCGCTCGACGAGGGTGAAAACAAACTCTAAACGGATATAGGTACGAATTTTTGCATATCGTCGATTTTCAGATCTGAGTTGTATACTCAGACTGTCTGATGAAACCCTTATGGTCAACGAGAGGGTAGTTTTGCAATTGACTTTTAAAAAATCAGATTAAAATTGAAGTCTGGTAATCTCTGAGAAGTCTGAGAAATCCCGATTCTCTCAGACTTCTCCGATAAGTCTGAGTAACCCTAAATCTAATATTTAGCACTTATGAGTGACAATATTAAAACATAACTTCTAGGAAGCATCAAATTCGTGAAATATATGCACATTATAACACATATGTGCAAATTTCAAATTTCAAATGTAAATTTGGTAAACCATGAATCTAACCCTAAAGTTATATGTAAATGTTTCCATTACAAAACATGTTTTGAGGTTTACAACCTACTTTGCCTTACATGTTTTTAATTTGATTCAATTTTATGAAATTTAATTTTAATACTTCTAAATCGTCTATATTTAATTTATGTATAAGAAATTTTTATCAAAATAATTTTTTACAATTTTTAAATTTAAATTTACTAATTAAATCTGTATCAGACTTCTTCGAGAAGTCTGATATTTATTGAGGTATAGGCATAATTAACTAACCTTGTTTAATTTGATTCAATTTTATGAAATATTAATTTCTATACATCAAAATCGTTTATATTTAATTATTGTAGAAAAAAGTTTTAACAAATTTTTTTTTTAATTTTTAAATTTAAATTTACTATTTTAATCTGTATCAGACTTCTCGAATACGTCTGAGAGAAGTCTGGTAAGAGAAATCAATCAGACTTCTATTAGAGTCTAAATGTCAGACCTCTAATGAAGTCTGACATGTCGCGAAGGTGAAAATGGTAATAGAGATTTCGCATTTTTTGTTTGGTCATAAGGGGGTAACTGTAATTTTCCACCCCCGAAAGTGCAGCGCATCATTTGATTGAAAGGACGGTGTATTTTTTGTCATAAAAACGAAATTTTGGGGTAAAAACAGCAATTTGCTCTTTTTATTTTAGGTAATTTAATGATATAAATCCTTCAACTTTTCTACAATTTGTTCAATCTCAAAATTCTAAAAAAGAAAAATTCTAATAATACATATATTTAATTTTAAAGTTTTGATTGAAACCAAAATATAAAAGTTCTATGTTATGTTACTAAAGGTTTAATTCGTTTATTTGTTGATTTACAGAAATTGTATAAACTCTATGTTACGTTAACCTCTTAAGTTTTTTTGGTAAAAAAATAGGAACCTTAAAGTTTTGAAACCCGTAAAATGTCCGAAAACTTGGAATTTCAAACTTGGAACCTTAAAGGTTTGGTTAGATATTGCTAGATTTGATATGAAATTAGTGTGTAGGGTTAGATTTTTGTGTTAGATTAGGATTTTGGTTATGAATTTTGTGTAAGACTAGGATTTTGGTGATGGATTTTGTGTTAGATTAGGATTTTGGTGATGAATTTTGGTTATATTTGGATTTTGGTGATGAATTTGGGTTAGATTAGGAATTTACAAAAAACCATTTGGTTAGATTAAGAATTTTGATGAATATATGGATTTGTGTTAAAAAAATGTTTTGTATATATTTAATAATTTTTTGGAATTGTTAAAATGAAAATTTGATTTTTTAGTAATTGATATGATTAAAATTAAAATTAGATATTTTTTTTTTAGCATTTAACATTACATGTGATTTTTTTTGTAAATGTTATAATATTTTTGGCAATTGTGTTAAATTTTCTATAATTTTTTTTCAAGGTCGGATTATGGGGAATTCAATGATCGTCGCCGCGGTTCATCTCGATTGACACAACAACAAGGTGGTTCCCCATCGGCTCACATCCCGGAGGAGAACAGTGAAGCTTCTCCTCAGATCATGTCTATCTAGGGGCGGGAGTTACTCATCTATCTCGATCCGAGACGCCGAGGGAGATCGACGTGGTAATAATTTTTTCGTTTGCGAATTTCAATTGATTTTATTGATAAAATTGATAATATATCCTTTTTCGTAGGTTTGGTGTTTCAAACAACGGGATTAGCAAGTCCATTTTGAGGATGTTGCATTCGATCCTCGACACACCGCACACGAAGTTCACTGATTAACTGTCTGATGAGAATTTTTTTTTGGTTTAGACAATTCCCGTCACATCAAGTTTTGTATTAAATATTTTTTTCATATTTATATGTTATATTAATCATTATGATATTTTGTTTTCTTTTGGTTTTTATTAGCAAGAGTTTAATTGGTATCCGAACCATACGACTATGGTGGAAACCAAGTTTCTGAGTGAGAATGCTAGGCAATTCTCCGTAAACATGAACGAGTGGAAGCAAAAGTGGAAGAACGGGAAAGATAAACCGAAAGGCTTAAATGCCATGGTTTAGGAACATTACAAACCATATTGGGGAGATGCAAATACTGAAAAAACTTTGAAGCGTAATTCGAAAAACCGAAAGAGTATGCGGTCGAGTAAGGGGATGTACATCCACAACTCCGGTTCGACCAATTTTGTGAGCCGAAAAGATCAAATGCTAATTATTATTATTATTATTATTTTAATTGATATTATTAATTAATTTTCTCATTTTTACAAGACGAGGGAAGCCGGAGGTGTGAGTCCGGAACACCGTGAGTTGATAAGGGTGTGTCACACCAGCAAGAAAACTTGTAAGATCCAGGATGTTCTTATGAATGAGATCTACGAGAAGGTGGAGAAGAGGAAGAACGACTTGATCCAGTCTCAGGGCGACTCTTCCTCTTCCGCCGATTTGTCGAGAAAAGAAATCAACCGCTTAACTCTCGAGGTAAGTTTTATTTAGTTTTGATTTACATTTCCTATTTTATAATTGCTGTTCTAACTTTTTATATATATTTTATAGGACCTTCCCTTTAAAAAAGGGCGTCGCGGTGATTTGGGTAAAGTCCCACTTATGGACGAGATGACAACCTCGTGTTATCCCGATTTCTCGGAAGACCTTCTCCAGCAGAACGAAGAGCTGAAGGCGAAAGTATCCGCTTTGGAGGCGTCGAAAGCGGAGACGCAAGAGGAGATAACCACTGCAAAGGTGGATATCTTGACCCTGACGAATTACATGAAATCGAAGTTCTCGGATTTCCCGGGACTCAGATCTTCGGGAACGGGCAATTCAGGAACCGTCTAGTTTTTTTTTTGGTATTTTGAAAACAATTTTCTGTAATTTCAAAATATTTTGAATTTAATTATAATTTTGAAATTATTTTTGGTTTTTATTTTTATTTTCGATTACTTTAATTAGGAATTTTAAAATTTTTATTACATTTCCGTGACTCTTCGTGATTCGATCGGAAAATGAGTTGTTGGGATTCAGTCGGGAAAAGCTGACGGGATTCCATCGGAAAATATCTGTCGGGATTCGATCGGAATTTCTATCGGAAAAAGCTGTCGGGATTCGATAGGGAAATAGCTGTCAGGATCCGGTCAGGATTTTCATACCGGCGAAACCAGTCTAGAAACCGTTGGGAATTGTGATTCCTCGGGATTCTGTCGGTAAATAGCTGTCGGGATGCGGTCATGATTTCCAGACCGGCGAAACCACTCGGGGGATTGTGATTCCTCGGGATTCCATCGGTCCTTACTGTCACTCGGGAATTGGTCGGAAATTCCAAGAGATTCCCGACGGGGTTTAGTTCCCGACAAGTTAGTCCCGACAAGATAATCCTGACAAAATAGTTTCGTCGGAAATTCATTGGGATACTCTGTTTCCGACGAATTCCCAATCGTTACGGCCATCGAGAATCGGGTGTTTTCTTGTAGTGCTCGTCAGGGAATAACCGTTTTACTTCGACACTTCTAACTGTTTCCATAGTGATTACTACAAAACCAAACCATGTTGTTATAAATATAATTAACAGATATAACCAGCATTATATAATCTAAGTTAGATATTTATTTAGTTTAAAGCACATTACACTTCTAACTGGTAAAATTATATTATATTAATTATATATATATATATATATATTTATTCTCTAAATATGTTTGTTGGTTCACATACAAAATATGAAATTTTACAGGATGTAACCGCTAAGAAGATAACAAAAGCAGACTTCATTAATATTCTCTCCATTGTTTTAGCCCTAGAAAATATTATTAGAGAAAATATGTTGAAAAGATAAATGAGGTGTTTTAGTTATTGCTGACCATTTTAAAGAATGGAGAAATGATATTGTTTTTAGTCAAATATTTATCTAGTTATAAAATTTCAAATGTTCCTGGAAATTCTTGCTCATTAAATTTGACCAAATTCTATTGAAATACATCGTACTAAATTGATTTTCTTTTACCAAATTCAGTAAAAATACATATTTAAGACTAAGTTGTTTTTCTTTTATACTAAATTTCATAAAAATACTTAAGACCAAATTAAAATTTGAATGTACACTTTGACAAAAAGACTGAAAATGCTAGTCGAGCAAAGCCATACATATTTTGTTGGTGAAAAAAGTTTCCCTCTTTTGGGCTTAGAACTCTCTTTCCTAACCAGTGTGTTTCACTTTTGTTGGAATAGAGCTTTGTTTGGAAAAAACCCTTTCTCTTTTGACTTTTCAGACCTGTGTATTATATTTTTCTCTTTGTTTATCGTGAATCTCCTATATCTGTAAGGTTTTTGTTTAAAGTTCATCCTTTTGAAAAAACAAATTCTCAGATCTTCGGTGAGTCAAGGGCTTCTAATCGCTTGAATTTTCACAGATCCAGACCTGGTGAAGATTTTTATCGGGGTATTTTGAGAAGCTTGGTTAGTTGTGGGATAGTGGATCTTTGTTGCTTGGAGATCTACGTTTGTAGAGCTTGTATCGGTGCGTTGTTGTACTAGTGTTGATTTCGGCTTGTTATTGTTGCTGGGTAAGAAGTCTTGTTGGTTGTGGAGCTGTGTTGGTGTTTCTGGTGAAGCATCGTTGGTTTTAATTTTGCGAGTGTGATTTTCAAAATGTCGTCAGCTATGGACAAAGCTCTGATGGCTATGTCTCTGGAAGAGGGGGATATTCCTTTCGATATGTCGAATCTTCCTGAATACTCTTCTTGTGAGAATAATGTTCTTAGTTTGATTGGAAGAGTACTTAATCCGGATAGCCAGAGGATGGAAGATTTGATCCTAGATATGCCAAGGAAGTGGCAGAAATATGATAAGGTTAGAGGGATCGCGCTGTCTTCAGAGAAATTTCAGTTCATCTTTGATAATGAACATGATTTGTTGGATACTTTGGGGGAAAGGAGTGCATACTTACAATGAATGGACCTTGGTAACTGAGAGATGGGTTGAACAACCTCCGATCGACTACCTTCAGTTTATCCCTTTGTGGGTCCAAATTAGCAACATTCCGGTTAATCATAGAACAACTCAAGCGATTACTGCATTGGGGGATATTATCGGCTTGGTGACTGAGATAACCTTTGATCCGTCTCAAGCTCAGAAAAAAAAAGTTTGAGAGGGTTAAAGTGAAATTTGATGTCTCCAGACCTCTTAAAAAATCAAAAGTCGTTAACCTACTTAATGGAGAAGTGACATCAGTTTTCTACAATTATGAAAGAGTTCAAAAGAGATGCTATTCTTGTCAGAGATTGACGCATGACCAATCTGTTTGTCCCCTGCTTATAAAGAAACGTCACGAGCAAGCTGCAGAGAGAAGGTCTAAGGGTTATTATCAAAAGGCAATACCTGAACCGCTGATCAAGGTTTCTGATCCTCTGTTTGGGGTCATCGAAGAGAATCAACTGGGTATCAATCCTGATACAGGTCGTCCAAGAATTGCTGCAGAGGTTCTTGAAGGTATGAGACAATATCTTATGGTGGCTAATGGAGATGAAAGGAAAATCAGAGAAGAAAGAGTAAAGAAATCACTATTGGAAGCTGAGAAATATAATGTTTCCCAAAAAATTGCTCTTCGATTGGAACATGTCCCGATCATCTCAAAAGATCCAAATAAAGGGAAGGGTATTGTGTTTGGCTATGATTCCTCAGAGGCATCTTCCATTCCAGGATTATGTCAGGTCAGTGGGCAGAAATTGATGTCAGCAGCGATTCAGGCGGGTACTGATTTAAGATGGAATCTAAGCCATGAAGCTATCCAGTCGGGGATTGCCTTGGTTGATTACTGTGGTACGTCCTCTCCTTTTCAGTCTTGTTCAATGGTAAATAGGGCATGCTTCTTTGAGGCTAGCTCTTCCGGAACAAAGTTGAAAAAGACCTTACAAAACCAGAAGAACCCCTAAAGGAAAAGAGATCAGTATTGGTCCTGAGAAAATGATAAAGAAGACTACTCTAGGGAAAGGAATTGCTGGGAAGAAAAAATCAGGAAAGGTTAGAGAAGAGTCTCATTTTGTTGTGGAAAGTGACAAACCCGAGATGGTCCCAAATGAGGGACCGTCCACTATTTAATGAGCATTCTCAGTTGAAAATGCCAGGGATTGTGGCGGCCTCAAGATCTGACAGTTCCTAGGCTCAAGGAAATACGTAAAAAACACTTCCCTGAGATCCTGTTTTTGATGGAGACGATGAATAAAAGAAACGTCATGGTAGATATGCAAGAGTGGCTTGGATACGTGATATATCATGGTTTTTACCCCTTTTAGGCCATGATATAAGTCTGTTTTATAGAGTCTTTCTAGTATTTTGGAGTCTTTTAGAGTCTTTTACAGGTTTTAGCACGTTTGGAGCATAATTGGAGATATTGGAGCATTCTGGAGCGAAACTGAAGTCTGGTAACTAAGTGCCCAATCGAAGCGTCAAGAATCGATCGATACCCACTGGTATCGATCGACACCCATCGAAGCAGATTACAAGTCGCGACTTTTCCTAGAGTTGAAAAATTGCAGATTTGCCCCAGAAGACTTTAATATTTACAAGAAGTCCTCAATTCGTGTTTTAGCTTTATAATTAGGTTTTTCAGTCACTTTTATGGCTATGCTTTATTTTCTAAGCTTTATTCTACTTTGATTCTACTTTGGTTTTTGGGGAGACAACTCTGAACTCCTGTTTTCTATTGATTTCTTTGATGATCTATTCAATCATGTTGCTTTCATTCTCCATGTCTGAGTAGATCCACTTTAGGTTCAGGGTTCTCATAAGGGTTTTCTCTGAATGCTAGGTTGATTAGTTTATTAAGATTCACCATCTGAATTGGTTCTTCGCTTAGGTAGTGTTCAAAGCTTGTTCTAGATTAGCTACCTAGAACATAGATCTTAGGATAATTGATTAGGTACGACAGTGCAATTAATTACCTGATAGAACCTTAGGTGATCAAATTGATTATTCGCAAAGAGATTTGGTTTAATTGATTTGTGAACACATCAAACCTGGAATTAAAGCTGATTTATTCTTAGGAATTTGCAAAGAGATTTGGGATTCTGAAGTTTAGATTTATATAATATTCTTGCAACGACAGTTGGTTAATTATACTTTAGTGATTTGAGTTCAAGAACCGCGCTAAATCTGAATCATGTTAATTAGTTTATCTGCATTCATTGATTTCCTGAGAAATACCCTGAATCTATATTTTCCTCCATTGTATTTACAACTCGTTTACTGTTTATTGTTTTTGTTTCATCTTATTGTGCGATTTCTCTGAGTTCTTGTGTTCGACCCCTGATATACTGCAACAACTGCTTTAGTATTTTTTAGGGTATTAATTTGAGCATATCAAATTTGGCGCCGTTGCCGGGGACTCAATTTCGCCATTAGATTTTAGCTGTCGAGTTTCGACTAAGTTCGTCGGTATCGATCGATACTACCTAGTATCGGTCGATACTCGTCGTTTTATTTTGTTGATATCGATCGACACCACTTGGTATCGATCGATACTCATCACGTTTTTTGGTTACTTACGTGCTTGACTCTTGTTTTTAGGTGTATGCTTAATCGTGAAACCAGAAGGAACAAGAGCACTCAGCTAGTTGAACTGTCTTTGGAGCAGCTATCACTTTTGGAACGCACAAACAGAAAGACAAAGCAAACATCAGGGATGAACAACCCAGTGGTATTAAGAGATGATGAAGCTGGAGTCTTGAGAGACCAAGAGGGTCAAGTGTGCAATGAGAGAGGGCAGCGACTTGATGAAGCCGGAAACGTCATTGTCCCTCCTGCTGTTGTTGGTCAGATTATCGCGCCGGCTGCGCAAGCCAACGTAGGGAATGCTGGGATTGATCGAGGTAGAACACTTGCTGAGCACAACAGACCTGATCAGTTCTATGTCAATCGATCTACGATTCGCATCCCAACTTTTCAGAGGAATGATTTTGAGCTGAAACATGCGTACTACGCTCTTGTAAGTCAGAATCCTTTCCATGGCCTATCTCACGAACATCCCATGGATCATATCGAGAGTTTTAAAGATTTGGTCACTGGTATGAAGTACAATGGAGTACCCAATGAGTTTCTCTTCTGCAAACTTTTCCCATACTCTCTTAGTGGAGATGCTGCTTATTGGCTGAAGCAGTTGGCTCCTGGTTCGCTAACTACATGTGATGAGACGAAGAACACATTCCTGAAAAATTTCTATGATGATGCGAGATCCGAGGAGCTCAGGAACAAGATCTCTCAATTTTCTCAAGGTCCAACAGAGGCACTCAAGGCTGCTTGGACGAGATTTAGATCATATCAGATAGATTGTCCGCACCATGGGTTCACTCAAGTTCAGCTGCTAAGCATTTTCTACAGAGGAGTTGATTGGAGGTACCAGATGGGTATGGATGCTGCGAGTAATGGGAACTTCAACACCAGGTATCCAGATGATGCGGTTGTGTTGATTGAGAATTTGGTGTCTAGTAATAGCACCAAGAATGCTTATTTCGAGCGGAAGAAGCAAGCTGGAGGAGTTGATGGTTCGCAGATTGCTGAGGTTCAGGCCAAGCTGGATTTTCTGATCGGGAAGTCTAAGAAGACTGTACACTTTGCTGATGGAGTCGATAATATCGGTGGAGATGAAGTGGAGGATGTTAACTACGTTGGTGGTTCTGGATTTCAGGGTCAGCAATTTGGGTACAACAACAACCGAAACTTCAACAACAACACTCGCAATTATGGGAACTCCTCGTACCAGCCCATCTCTCCAAAGTCCACAGAGAATAAGATGGAATCCATGCTTAAACAGGTCCTTCAGGGACAACAGAAGTTGCAAGTGGATTTCAATGGGAAGTTTGACTCTCTGTACATTGAACTGAATGGGAAAATTGAAGCTATCAATCTTTCTCAGAGGAAGCTGGAAACTCAGGTCGCTCAGACTGCAGCAGCTGTGAAGAGGCACGAAGGTTTTCTTCCAGGGAAAACTGAGAATCCAAGAGCACACGTCAATGCAATCACCATATGAAGTGCTAAAGAAGCCACTGCTGTGGTAGAAAAGGGTTTTGATGCAGGGATTTTCGACGATGCTGTTGAAGATGACGACTGGGATTCTGAAATCGCCCAGGTATCGATCGATACCAGCCAGTATCGATCGATACCCATCCAAACACCTACACGAGTGGATGGAAAATCACGTGTATCGATCGATACTCCTCCAATATCGATCGATGCTGAAACGCAGGTCGAGAAGAAGGCTGAGATTGTCAAGGAGAGGGTGTACAAACCCATAATACCTTATCCTATGCCTCGTATTATGACAAAGAAGGAATGGGAGGACGCCAGATGCAAAGCTATGTTGGATAAGTGGGTTGTGGAATTTCCTGTGATTGATGATATATATGACGATGAGAATTCAAACATCACCCATGCATCGATCGATACCATACCTGTATCGATCGATACCCTCCCAGATACTGCAATGGAGTCGCGTATGAGTGTTGACAGACCTCACAAGCCCAAGAAGCTGAATCCTATTCCTCAACACCTCCGAGCCCCCATCACTCCAAAGCAGATGCGTGGCTTTGAGAAGATGGTACGAAGGATACCCCACTCGTTCACTTTTGAATAAGCTCTAGAGGGCTGGCCTCTGCTAAGTCACTTCAAAGATTGCAGAGAAACTCTGGAAGAAATTAAGGCACTCTTCATCAAGACAATAGGCAAGTCACTACCGCTGAGGCAGCTGACCCAGAAGGAAAACCCAGGAAAATTTGCAGTTCCATGCTCCATCTCTGGAGTTGAATTCGTTGAGTCTCTCGTTGACTCAGGGTCTAGCGTCAATGTAATATCAAGGGAAATTGCTGAACGATTGAGGGCTGATATAAGACCCCCTACGATGCTTCTCACGTTTGTGAACTCCTCCACCTCACCTCCATACGGTACTATCCATGCTTTGCCTGTTAAAGTAGGAGATTGTATGGTGCCCACTAATTTTCAGGTTGTGGAGATGAGCGAAGGATCTGAAGTTTCTTTGCTCCTGGGACGACCGTTTATGGCTACTGCTGGCGCGATCATAGACACACCTAATAAGAGACTCTCTTTATTTTACATTGACGGAGATGACTACTATGATGCCATTCCCTCTAGAGTTGCTCCCACACATGTCTCGTGCTTCACTGTTGTCACAAGAGAGACATTGGTAGTTGATCTTTGGGAAGAACCTCCTGACGACCTAACTGTCATAGACGTTTTGGTTGAACTGCCAAGCATCCCCAAGAAAGTTGTCAGGAAGGCTAAGGTAACAAAGAAGAAGGCGAAGAGCAAAAGAGTAAAAGGTGCTACCATGTGACTCTAACCCCTCAGAAGTATAATGGAGATTCGATTGAGTACAAGGTGAAGTACAAAGGAACTTCGAAACCATTCTCTAAGGCTAGAGTTCTTCTTA
Organism: Eutrema yunnanense; assembly: GCA_002933935.1. Taxonomy (NCBI): domain Eukaryota; kingdom Viridiplantae; phylum Streptophyta; class Magnoliopsida; order Brassicales; family Brassicaceae; genus Eutrema; species Eutrema yunnanense. The sequence goes on from PKML01051581.1 coordinate 68,401, forward strand.
CTTCGGAACTGAAAGAGAAAGGAAAGAAATTTATGGAGAGCATGTTGAGCAGAACTCTGAGTCTGCAAGTATCTAGTTGTGGAACTTGCATGGGAGTAAGCTCTCAATCTTCTCCTGACTGATCACCTGAGCCAAAGTCAAGCTACTGACTTTAAACGAGCGCTTGGTGGGAGGCAATCCACTGGTGAGTCTGTTTTTGAGTCGTTTTTCTTTTTATTTTTCGTTCTGTGTTTGTGTCAGGATAAACAAGGAGCAAAACTCAAAATCGCATGAGTATCGATCGAAACCATATTAGTATCGGTCGACACCAATCGCGAATGTACGGTTCATCATGTCGATTTAAGCCTGGTATCGATCGATACCAGGCCGTGTGTCGATCGATACCAGGCCGTGTGTCGATCGATACCAGATGTTCCAGCACAGTAACTTCTTGTTTTTCTTAATTCTATTCCGTTCTTTTGTTTTCTTTTACCTACTCTAGGCTAGATAACACTGGGGACAGTGTTGTTTAAGTCTGGGGGAGGTGTCTGCTGACATTATGTTTGTTTTTCTTAGAGTCAGTTGTTTTATCGAGTCAAAAACGTTTTATTGAGTCAAAACTTGTTGGAGATGATAATCATGTGCTTGAATTGTTGTTTTTATTTTGTTTTTGAGTGACCAGTATTGCAGGATCAACTCTAGATCGACTAATGAAAAATCCAAGGACTGATCAGTTGACTAGAAAACATCCATGTCTCCAGCAGAGTTCTTCTGAAACCTGAGCCAAATTTTTGCACTTCATCGATGTGGTTAGTGTTTACAGAGCTTGATTCATCATTCATATCTGACAAAGGAACCCATATGTTTAAAGTAATGGTATCTCTCTCCCCTGTTATAAGTTGATAAATAAGAGCATAAAAGATTGAAATGATTTTCTTCTGAGTAGAGGGCTAGGAAAATTTTCAGCGATCCCATTATTCTACTTAAGAGGGAATGATCACACAAAGTTTGAAAGCGAGGTTAGGAAAATTTCCCGTAATACCATTATTCGCCTAAACCTTTGATACATAGAGAGGGAAGAACCGGGGATTCAGTGGCAAACACAAATACTCGCGTTCCGGACCTTGATGTGTATATGCAGATCTAAAAAAAGAGAGAACATAATAAGAAATAAGTCTGGGGGAGAGAAAGTGATACAAAAAGTGTGAAATTGGATGGTTCCTTGTCATGATATTGTATGGTAAAGAATCTAGAAGGTTCTTGAACATTGGCTGCAGCGATGAAACTAGCGATGAAGATTTTATTTGAACAATGCTGCAAGATAATGTGTGGAGTCTGGAAAAGCTGCGAATTTCTACGGAGAAATACATGGTGGTTAGATCAAAAGATAGTTTGGTGACATTTGGGTGCTTGGGAAAATGGTGTTTGCGATGGTTCATGAATATGTGAGTCTCCGTGTTTTCAAACCTCTTTATCTGGTTTAGTCTTCTATTTGCTTGAGGGCAAGCAAAAACTAAGTCTGGGAGAGTTGATATATCATGGTTTTTACCCCTTTTAGGCCATGATATAAGTCTATTTTATAGAGTCTTTCTAGTATTTTGGAGTCTTTTAGAGTCTTTTACAGGTTTTAGCACGTTTGGAGCATAATTGGAGATATTGGAGCATTCTGGAGCGAAACTCAAGTCTGGTGACTAAGTGCCCAATTGAAGCGTCAAGCATCGATCGATACCCCCTGGTATCGATCGACACCCATCGAAGCAGATTACAAGTCGCGACTTTTCCAAGAGTGTAAGAATTGCATATTTGCCCCAGAAGACTTTAATATTTACAAGAAGACCCCAATTCTTGTTTTAGCTTTATAATTAGGTTTTTCAGCCACTTTTATGGCTATGCTTTATTTTCTAAGCTTTATTCTACTTTGGTTTTTGGGGAGACAACTCTGAACTCCTGTTTTCTATTGATTTATTTGATGATCTATTCAATCATGTTGCTTTCATTCTCCATGTCTGAGTAGATCCACTTTAGGTTCAGGGTTCTCATAAGGGTTTTCTTTGAATGCTAGGTTGATTAGTCTATTAAGATTCACCATCTGAATTAGTTCTTCGCTTAGGTTGTGTTCAAAGCTTGTTCTAGATTAGCTACCTAGAACATAGATCTTAGGATAATTGATTAGGTACGACAGTGCGATTAATTACCTGATAGAACCTTAGGTGAGCAAATTGATTATTCGCAAAGAGATTTTGTTTAATTGATTTGTGAACACATCAAACCTGAAAATAAAGCTGATTTATTCTTAGGAATTTGCAAAGAGATTTGGGATTCTGAAGTTTAGATTTAGATAATTCTCGCAACGACAGTTGGTTAATTATACTTTAGTGATTTGAGTTCAAGAACCGCTCTAAATCTGAATCATGTTAATTAGTTTATCTGCATTCATTGATTTCCTGAGAAATACCCTGAATCTATATTTTCCTCCATTGAATTTACAACTCGTTTACTGCTTATTGTTTTTGTTTCATCTTATTTGTTTAGCTTGATTCGATACTATACAATCTATTGTGCGATTTCTCTGTGTTCTTGTGTTCGACCCCTGATATACTGCAGCAACTGCTTTAGTGCTTTTTAGGGTATTAATTTGAGCATATCAATACGATGGTGTATATACGGTTGATCCAATGGTTAGTTGTGGAGGTCTTGCTTTGTTTTGGAAGAAAGGCATTACAATCGACTTCAAATTTGTAGATAAGAATGTAATGGACCTTGAAAGGAGTGATCACTCCTTTTGATAACCTGTTCGTGATGCAGCTGGTGCTTACAGACACCAAAATTTGATATGCTCAAATTAATACCCTAAATAGTACTAAAGCAGTTGCTGCAGTAAATCAGGGGTCGAACACAAGAACTCAAGATTTCACACAGTAGATTATATAGATCCAAAACACGCTAAATCAATAGATGTAATTGAAAACAAGTGTGCAATTAAAGATGTTGTAAATTCAGTTGGAGGCAGATAGGTTCAGGATATTTCTCAGGAAATTAATGAATGCAGCTAAATTAACTAACAAGATTCAGATTAAGCACGGTTCTTGAACTCAAATCACTAAAATATAGCTAACCAACTCTCGTTGCGAAAACTATCTAAATCTAAATCCTAGGAATTCCAAATCTCTTTGCGAATCCTAAAGTCTAAATCAGCTTTAAAGTTCAGGTTTGATATGTTCACAAATCAATTAAACCAAATCTCTTTGCGAATAATCAATTTGCTCACTATAGATTCTATCAGGTAATTAATCGCACTCTCGTGCCTAATCAATTATCCTAAGATCTAAGTTCTAGGTGATCAATCCAGAATTAGCTTTGAGAACAACCTATGGTGAAGAACTAATTCAGATAGTGAATCCTAACAGATAACCAACCTAGCATTCAAAGAAATACCTATGAGAAAACCCCAAACCTAATAGGTGATCTACTCAGACATGGAAATTGAATCAATAGACATGTTTGAATAAATACTTAATAGAAAATAAGAAAGAGTAACAAGATGTTTTGAGATCTGAATCTCGGACGAAGGGAAATTCAGACTTGTCTCTCTCACCAAGTTCTCTCTTAAACCAAAACAAAATAAAGCATAGCCTAAACAGGTGGCTTAAAACCTAATTATATAGCTAAAACACGTTCTGGGCGCTTTTGCAATTCTTCAAGTCTTGGAAAAACTCGCGGGTCGTGTTTGCTGCGATGAGTGTCGATCGATACCAGGGGGTATCGATCGATACTCGACGTGAATTCAGGTACTCAGCAACACGATCTTTAGCGTTGCTCCAAACTGTTCCAGAAAGCTCCAATATCTCCAATAATGCTCCCAACGTGCTATAACCTGTAAAAGACTCTAAAAGACTCCAAAATACTATAAAGACTCTATAAAATGGACTTATATCATGGCTTAAATAGGGTAAAAACCATGATATATCAACTCCCCCAGACTTAGCCTTTTGCTTGCCCTCAAGCAAATAGAAGACTAAACCAGAGAAAGAGGTTTGAAAACGCGGAGACTCACCTGTTCATGAACCATCGAAATGACCCTCTTTCCAAGTACCCAAATCTCACCTAATCAGCTTTTGATCTAACCACCATGTACTTATCCGTAGACATTCGCAGCTTTCCTAGACTCCACACATTATCCCACAGCATTGTTCAAATAAAATCCTATTCACCAGTTTCATCGCTGCAGCTTATGTTCAAGAACCTTCTAGATTCTTTACCAGACAATATCATGACAAGGAACCACCCTTTTCACACTTTTTGTATCAATTTCTCTCCCCCAGACTTATTTTTTATGATGTTTTTTTTTTATTTTCAGCTTTGCATATACACATCAATGTATGAGACGCGAGTATCGATGGTGTTTGCCACCAAATCCCCGGTTCTTCCCTCTCTACGTATCAAAGGATGTAGGCGAATAATGACATCATAGGAAAATCCTAGCCTCGCTTCCAATCCTTTGTGTGATCATTCCCTCTTAAGTTGAATAATGGGATCGCTGGAAATTTTTCTAACCCTCTACTCAGAAGAAAATCATTTCAATCTTTTATGCTCTTATTTATCAACTTATAACAAGGGAGAGAGATACTATTACTCTAAACACATGGGTTCCTTTATCAGATATGAATGATGAATCAAGCTCTAAAAACACTAACCACATTGATGAAGTGCAGAAATTTGGCTCAGGCTTCAGAAGAACTCTGCTGGAGACATGGATGTTTTCTAGTCAACTGGTCAGTCCTTGGATTTTTCATTAGTCGATCTAGAACTGATCCTGTAACACTGTGCACTCAAAAACAAAATCACATCAATAGGTTCAAGCACAGGATCATTATCTGCAACAAGTTTTGACTCAATAAAACAACTGACTCTAAGAAAAACAAAAACAATGTCAGCAGACACCTCCCCCAGACTTGAACAACATTGTCCCCAATGTTATCTAGCCTAGAGTTAGTGAAAGAAAACAAAAGAACAGAATAAAAATTGGGAAAAACAAGAAGTTACCTTGCTGGAACATTGGGTATCGACCAACACACAGCCTGGTATTGATCGATACCAGGCTTAAATCGACATGAACCGTTGTCAATCGCGTAGGGTATCGATCGATACTTAAGGGTATCGATCGACACTCAGGCGATTTCGAGTTTTGCTCCTTGTTTATCCTGACACAAACACAAAACGAACGAAAATAGAAAGAAAAACGACCCAAAAACAGACTCACCAGTGGGTTGCCTCCCACCAAGCGCTCGTTTAACGTCATTAGCTTGATTGTAACTCCACTCAGGCTATGGGTGTATTATCCAGAGGCGTTATGTGTCCGTCTGGAATCTCGGCTTTCGCCCAATAGTGTTTCACCCTTTGTCCATTGACAGTGAACTCTTCGCCTTTACGATTGATCAGTACTACAACGCCATGTGGTCTGACCTCTTTGATTGTGAAGGGACCTGACCAACGAGAACGCAATTTACCAAGAAACAATTGTAAACGAGAGTTATACAGAAGTACCTGGTCGTTTGGCTCGAAGTGTATGGATATGATCTTCTTATCATGATAAGCTTTGGTTCTCTCCTTGTACAGCTTCGAGTTCTCATAAGCGTGGTGCCTGATCTCATCCAGCTCGTTCAGTTGAATCAATCTCCTCTCAGCAGCAGGTTTGATGTCGAAGTTCAGCAACTTCGTCGCCCAAGCAGCTTTGTGCTCAATCTCCACTGGAAGGTGACATGCTTTCCCATACAACAAGTGGAAAGGTGTAGTACCCAGAGGTGTCTTGAAAGCAGTCTTGTATGCCCGTAGCGCATCATCCAACTTCGTAGACCAACCCTTCCTATAAGCACTCACTGTCTTCTCCAAAATCTCCTTGATCTGCCTGTTGGAGACCTCGACTTGCCCACTCGTCTGAGGGTGATATGGAGTAGCTACACGATGGTTCACACCATACTTCTTCAACAACCTCTTGAAACCCTTGTTGATAAAGTGAGAGCCACCATCACTTATCACAATTCGAGGTACTCCAAAGCGAGGAAAAATGATGGTCTTAAACAGCTTAAGAACCACCGCAGAGTCATTTTTCTCACTAGCTATCGCTTCCACCCATTTGGACACATAGTCCACAGCAACCATGATGTAATTTTTCTTGTGTGACGATGGAAAGGGACCCATAATGTCGATGCCCTAGCAATCGAAAACTTCAACCTCAAGGATGAAATTTGTGGCGTCTCATGTCTCTTAATGATCTTCCCTCTCCTCTGACAAGCATCGCATTGTGAGACGAAAGCATGAGCATCCTTAAACATGGTAGGCCACCGGAAGCCTGCTTGAAGAGCCTTGGACACTGTCTTGAAAGTTGCAAAATGACCAGCATAGTCGGATCCATGGCAGTGAAACAAGACACCAGGAACTTCTGATTCAGCAATGCATCTCCTGTAGATACCATCAGAACAGTGCTTGTACATGTAAGGTTCATCCCAAAAGAATCTCCTTATATCACGCATGAACTTCTTCTTGGTATATTTCTTGAGGTGTGTTGGCTCTGCATCTGCAGCGAGGTAATTGGCAATATCAGCGTACCATGGGTCATCGAAATCGGTTGCGGCGACAAGATTAATTTCAAAAAAACCAGGATGATCAACAATCCAAACAGGTTCGGAATCACCAGGGTATCGACCGATACCAGCATGGTATCGATCGATACTGAAACCTGCAACTCGTGAATATTGTTGATTCTCTGCGAAAGTCATCTGAAACCCAGTTTCAATGAAGTAAATGGCTTCCTCAGGTAGTTGATCATCAATAGGGACGTCTGCATCGATCCGCATCCGCGAGAGATAGTCAGCGACCCCGTTCTCTATGCCTTTCTTGTCCTTAACCTCGATGTCGAATCCTTGTAGCAAAAGAATCCAACGACAAAGAGGAGGCTTGAGATCCTTGTTATTCATCAGATACTTGAGAGCAGCATGATCAGTATGAACAACCACCTTGCTCCCAATCAAGTAGGATCGGAATTTCTCAAAGGAGAAGACAACTGCAAGTAGTTCCTTCTCTGTGGTGCTGTAATTCCTTTGAGCGTCATCCAATGTCCTGCTGGCATAGTAGATGACGTGCAGCTTCTTATCCTTTTTCTGACCCAGAACTGACCCAACAGCAAAGTTACTAGCATCACACATGATCTCAAAAGGCAGAGTCCAATCAGGAGGTTGCACAATAGGAGCACTCACCAAAGCCTTTTTGATCTCCTCAAAGGCTGCAAGACAATCAGGTGTGAAATCAAATTTGATCTCCTTGCACAGTAAAGCAGTGAGTGGGCGTGCTATCTTAGAGAAATCTTTGATAAACCTCCTGTAAAACCCAGCATGACCAAGGAAACTCCGAATATCCTTCACAGAAGACGGTGGTTGGAGACTTGTCATGACCTGAATCTTGGCTTTGTCAACTTCGATCCCAGCTTCAGAGACCTTGTGCCCAAGTACGATACCATCCTGAACCATAAAGTGACACTTTTCCCAATTAAGGACCAAGTGTTTCTCTTCACACCTCTGGAGCACCTTACACAAGTTAGCCAAACAGTCCTTGAATGATGATCCATATACTGAAAAATCATCCATGAACACCTCCATGAAATCCTCAATCATGTCTGTGAAGATAGACATCATGCACCTCTGAAAAGTGGCTGGAGCGTTACACAATCCAAATGGCATTCTCCTGTATGCGAATGTGCCATAGGGACATGTGAAAGTGGTCTTCCCTTGGTCATCTGGATGGATAGGAATCTGGAAGAAACCTGAATACCCATCAAGGAAACAATATTAGGGATGGCTAGCCAATCTCTCCAGCATCTGGTCAATGAATGGCAATGGGAAGTGATCTTTCCGTGTAGCTGCATTCAACTTCTTGTAGTCAATGCACATTCGATGTCCAGTGATAGTCCTTGTAGGAATCATCTCATCCTTCTCATTCTTCACCACGGTTATCCCTCCTTTCTTAGGAACAACGTGCACTGGACTGGCCCAAGAGCTATCTGAGATAGCATAGATAACTCCTGCATCCAAGAGTTTCATGACCTCTTTCTTAACCACTTCCTTCAGGTTCGGATTCAGCCTCCTTTGATGCTCAATTGAAGCCTTTGACTCGTCCTCAAGATGAATCCTATGGATGCACATGTCCGGTGATATACCTGAAATATCATCAAGAGAATAGCCAAGAGCTTTGCGATACTTGCGCAGCTTGCTCAGCAGTAAGGTAACCTCTGCGTTGTTCAAAAAGCATTAATGATTACTGGGAACGTGGAATTAGGACCAAGAAAACCATACCTCAGATTCGCAGGAAGTGGTTTGAGTTCCACTTTAGGAGCTTTCTCCTCGCTCCAATCCCCAAGCCCAGCAGCTTGCTTAGTTCTTTCGGCCAAACTTCTTTCTGGCCGCAGGGTATCGATCGATACTAGGTGAGTATCGATCGATACTGGCAGTGCTGTATCGAGCATCTTCCCGTATTCAGCAGCACGATCTTTCGCATTAACCTCTGACTCAGCCGAACAGACCAATGCCCTCTCCAATGGGTCCTCATGATGCATCTCCAAGAAGTACTCCTCAGCAATGTCACAGAAGGTATCAACGAAGAAAGTTTGTCCATCGATGCACTACAAGAAAAAAGGCTTTTCTTAGCGGCTGAATAACGCTATCTAACGATACCATAGCGTTTTAACAAGCGCTGTATCATCGCCCGTCATAATAGTTCAGACACTTTAGATAGCGGGTTTTGACATTGCTATCGTGTCTAACGATACGATAGCGTTAAGAAAAGCGCTCTGACATAGCCCGCGATAATAGGTCCGCCACTTTCGATAGCGGTTGTTGGTATTGCTATCATGTCTTCATTTATTCATAGCATTTTTGTAAATTTACTATAGCATTCAAAATATGTAATTGATTCATGTAATTGTTTTAATAGATTGTATTTAAATTATGATTTATTATAATTTTTTTTTTTTTTGAATAATTTGGCATATTAAAAATAAAAAAACATATTTTATTATATTAATATAAAACTATGTTACAAAATGCCTATATTACAAAGTGAAAATACATAATTACAAGATAAGTTCATACAACTTTTGTAAACTTTCTTCACACTCTCGGACCTCCAAGAGACGAATTTGCTGATTTGTTCTGGTAGTAACCGTTGCCCTCGTTTTGATTATGTTGATTCCATGTTACTGTTTTTCTTTAGTGAACTCTTCAACCTTTTGTGAGGCAATTGCCATTAATCCTTTCATGATCCCCATGTCCTTCCCCGTGTAATGACTTGCGCCAACTCTCTTAAGCTCCCTCCTTATTCTACAATCAGTGAGTAACAACAGATTAGGAAAACATGTTGCCATAAATTAGTTACCTACGTATTATGCAAACATCTCAAGATTTACCTTAGATATGTGCAAACCAAGATTACGGTGAACACCAGAACACTCGATACGGACAAGAACCCCTAGATTTAAAGAAGCGCAGTCTGGTTCTGGAGCTCCACAATCCACACATTTGTCATTCCCACAGACTTTTCGCAGAGCATCAATGGGCTTCTCACCCTTTCTAATGGACCGTTGCGGCTGAAAACTTCGTGATGGCCTTTCATGGTACCCCAAAAAGCTCCTCTCACATACAAATTCGTCAGTAGTAGGATGATCATATTCAGAACTTTCATATGAGCTACTTTCACCAGCAGACCGATGGTGACCACTTCCCATGGGACTACCAGGAAGACACTGGAATGAAGCCAAAGGATAATCACCAAAATTTCATTGATAACTAAGATGAGCTTGGTCATGAAAATGAATGATAATAATAATTACCCGTTCAGGGACTCTGATGCCATTGAAACACTAAGCATATAAACAACTACTGATGAAACTCGTTTTCAAGAGAAATACGAAACAACAGCTAAATCGAACAAAAACAAAGCCTAACAAAGGATTTCGGTTAAACATATGTACCTTCCGAATAATTACACTCATTTCACCTTCGCATATCAAGGATTTCGGTTAAGAATATGAAATCGAGAGAAAGAGAGAGAGAGAGAGAGAGAGAGAGAGAGAGAACTTCGCGGCGCAAGTAGAGATCGGGAGATAGAAGGAGAGAAAGCTTGCCCGAGAGTAACCGCGAGAAAGAAGGAGCGGAAGGAGACTCGCCGCCAGTGTTCTCAGACCCCGTCGCCTCCGCGCGTTGTTGCCTCTGTCTCAAAATCGACCAAACCCTAACAATTTGTCTATGTCATGTGGAGGCGTCTTCTTCGTTCAAGGAGGCTCGGAGAGAAGAGAAGTGAGACGAGGAAGAGGAAACGACGAAGAGAAGGGTTTGAGACGAGGAAGACAAATCTAACGGAGTGAAAGAAAAGTAGAGGAAGGAAGGAAGAAATCAGATTTGGCCACGTTATCAATCCCAGTGATATATTTGTATTGGCTCACTATTTTTATTTAGTTTTTAATGATTAATGTTTTTTTTTTTACATCAATGATATCTATCTTATAAAGGATTTATATAAGTTATTTATTTTTCAAAATGTAATTTAAATTATTTTCTAAATGTAAGAATAAAATTTATTGTAGTTGTGAATCTATATATTTGGAATAAAACAGTCATAAATTATAAATTCACCAAAAAATCTAAACCCTAAACCCTAAATCAAACCTCAAACCCTATGTCTTATATCCTTATAAGCTAAAACTTCAAATCTTATACTCTATACCTTATACCTTTATATCAAAGACTCACTAACTTTTCCTTCTTATTTTTAATTTTGTAATAGTTTTTTTCTATTATATTTTATGTTCTTAGTATGAAACAATAGTTTATAGGGTTTGTATATATGTTTGTAATCATTTTTGCAATGATTTTGCAATCTTTTCCAATAATTGGCAATCATTTTCATTTGTTAATTGACAACATAACCTAAACCATAAATTAATATAACATAAACCCTAAATCAACATAAC
>PKML01051581.1:80426-95607 GCA_002933935.1 Eutrema yunnanense
AAATTAGCCTTAACTACTGTCTGCAACCATTACAAGAAAACAGAAAATAACACAATTAATGAATAGGACACAAAAGTCTGGATGGGCAACGGTATAAGGCACATGATGAAACAGTATGAATTGCCTACCTGGATATGTTCTCTGTTGCATGTTGTGATGTCTGACATCGTCCAGCAATCTTCTTTCTTTATGCTTTTCTTATAGTTTTGAGTGAGAAGGTTGGCAAGACAAGGTAGAGCACCACTACTGATCACCATCAAGGCAGAAGCGAACTATAAATAGACACCAAACCTCTGTCAAAAGAATCGATTATTCATTCCAGCTAAAGTCTTTCCAGTTCCTGTCTTTGCACGAGATATGATGCCTCGTCCTTGCAGTGTAGGAACCAGCACAGCTCTCTTAAGACACAGATATAAAAAAACATTATGTCAATCAGGACTCAAACATATTTAAGATTGTGGTCTTAAGCTTAAACACATATAAGTTTGATGTCTAGTCTAACAGTTTTCAGATTATCTGCAAAGGAAACCATTTTGAAATTGGAAATAAAATATATGGAAACCTAAGCGGAAAGATTATCCAGAGAGAAGAGAGACGAACCTGAATGGGGAAGAGATGAGTGATACCACGCTTCTCGAGAGAATCTCCGAGACGCTGAGGCAAACCGAGTTTGGAGATAGCGAGTTCTTCGGCATCGTCGGAGGAGACGTCGCCAACGAGGTCAAACTCGTCGTGGTCAGAGAGACCAAGGCTCTTAAAACCTTCCTCACTGAGAAAGGAATTGGGGGTTGCGACGGCAGATTGTGAGAGAGAGTGGGAAAAGGCTGAGATTGTGAGAATCGAGCAAATTGGAGCCAAAAGGGAAGAGGGAAAAACAAGAAATTAGGTCTGGAATTTTTTGGGGGAAATTTTTTTCTAAGTGTAGCGGTAGTAAATACCGCCTAACACTACCATAACGTTTCCATTATGATTTTGCTATTAAACGAGACATCTAATTTTGTTTTTAACATCTACGTCTCTATCATAGAGTTTACAAATATACAAACGCTATGTAAAAACCAGAGGTATGTCAACCATAGCATAATAAAAAAAAACGCTATACTATCCTGCTATAAAAACTCTGATTTCTTGTAGTGATGGTTGGTCTCTTCATCATCTTCTCCATGTTAAAAGTCATGACCAACTCACCAATGTTAAGAGCTATCTTTCCATTCCTGCAATCAATCAGAGCACCAGCTGTCGCTAGGAATGGCCTTCCCAAGATGAGAGGATCTCTGGGTTCCGAATCATACTCCAAGACAATGAAATCAGTTGGGATTAAGCAATTCCCAATCTTAATCGGAACATCCTCGAGCAAACCTTCTGGAAGTCTAACTGAACGATCAGCGAGTATCAGCGAGATCCTCGTAGAAGTGAAGTTTGTCATTCCCATTCTCTTAGCAACCGAGTATGGCATGAGGTTGACACTTGAGCCAAGGTCACAAAGAGAACGCTCAAACCTGTCAGTAAAGATTGTGCAATCCAAGACAAAGCTCCCTGGATCTGGTAGTTTCGTTGGGATCCTGTTTGTTAGGATTGCACTGCACTCATGAGTGATCATCAGACAACCGTCTTCAAGGTTCACATTGCTGGACACCATCTTCTTGACATATCTCCTGAAAGCTGGAGAAGTTTTGATAGCATCGATGAAGGGAAGTTCAACAACCAGCTTGTCCAAAATTTCCTTGCATCTAGTGTCCTCTACCTCCTTCTTAGTCTTCCCAAGAGCTCTGGGATAAGGTATCCTCGGTATGTAGACTCTCTCTGGTACCGCTTTAGGCTTCTCCTGCGTAGCCCCAAGTACTGCATCGTTTTCAGGTTCGGTATCGATCGATACAGAGGGGGTATCGATCGATACACGGGATTTTGAGTTTTCCAGTGTAAGAATTTTGATCGGTGTCGATCGATGATGGGTAGTGTCGATCGATGTCTTGGCGATTTCAGTGTCTTCATCGTCAGACATCTCGAAATTTTCAGCAGTTTGGTCTACTCTCGCTCCTGAAGTGACCTCTTTACCACTTCTCAAGGTAATGGCATTGATGTGTGCCCTTGGGTTCTCTCCTTTTCCTGGAAGAAAACCTTCTTGTCTTCTCGAACCTTCTGAAGTCTGAGCTACCTGAGTTTCCAGCTTCTTCTGATGAATACCAATGGCATCGATCCTTCCACTCAGATCTTTGTACAAGGCGTCCATCTTACCATTGAAGGTCATTGTGATATGCTGCTGTCCTTGAACGAGCGTTTCAAACATGGCCTCAATCTTGTTCTCTGATGTTTTAGCAGTCACAGGTTCGTAAGAAGGACTTCCGTAGTTCCTGCTGTAACCGCTGTTTTGGGCAGGTTTCTGGTTGAATCCTCCTTGCTGGAAGTTGTTGTTGAAGCTCCGATTGTTGTTGAATTGGTTCCTCTGTCCCTGAAAGCCAGAACCACCAATGTAGTTGACATCTTCTGCTTCACCCTCGTTAAATACCTCAACATCTTCAGCAAAATGTACAGCTTTTGTTGTCTTTCCCAGCAGAAGACTGTGCATAGAATCCAGCTGAGCCTTAACTTCAGCGATCTGTGACCCATCATGATTACCAGCCAGCTTCTTGCGCTCGAAATCTGCACTCTTGGTGCTACTGCTAGATGCAAAATTCTCAATCAACACATAAGCGTGCTCAGGATAACTTGTGTTGAAATTACCATTGCTTGAAGCGTCTAAAGCCATCTGATATCTCCAATCTATCCCTATGAAGAAGATACCCAGCAGCTGCACATCAGAGTATCCGTGATGTGGACAATCTCTCTGATACGATCTGAATCTCGTCCAAGCAGCCTTGAACGCCTCAGTAGGTCATTGAGAAAAGGTAGAGATTTTATTTCTCAGATCCTCAGATCGTGCATCATCATAGAAGTTAATCAGGAAGGCCCTCTTAGTGTCCTCCCAAGTAGTCAGCGATCCAGGAGGTAGATGCCTCACCCAGTAAGTCGCATCTCCACCTAGAGAGTAGGGGAAGAGCTTGCAGAAGAGATAGTCGTAGGACACTCCATTGCTCTTGATGCTAGTGACCAAGTCCTCGAACTTCTCCACATGATCCATCGGATGTTCATGAGGAAGACCATGAAAGAGATGATGTCCCACAAGAGTGTAGTAAGCAGGTTTCAGCTCAAAGTCATTCCTCTCAAANAAGTGGGATGCAATTAGCGAGGCGATCCGCTCTTCGTTCTTTTTGTTGATTTCCGCGAACTGCGCTGCCATGGCCTCCAGAAAGGTGGTTGGGTCCGTGAAAACTGGGGCAGCTGGAGGTGGTGGAAGAGTCCTTGGAGGATCGGTCTGAGTATCACCTCCCGTTGATGAGATTGGAGGGAGTCCTCCTCCGGTTGTCGGTAGCTCGGTATTAGTTGGGTTAGGTTCAGTCCGAGGGTTTCGGTCATCGTTATCCGAGCTGTTAATGTTGACTACGGTAGTGTCGATTGGAAGAACCATTGCCGAACTCAATCAAACGATATCCGAAAGTACTGTTCTAAGTATTCCCCACAGTCGGCGCCAATTGTTGATCCGTAAATCACACAAAAGGGGTAAAACAGTACTTTTAGTCGGAATCTCGTTTATTGATCTAAGTCGGCGTTACAACAGAATTTAAGTAAAAAGGCAAAGACAAAAAAGGATTCGAGATCGGTAATGAGCTCTCTCTCTATTCTTTGTCTCTGCGGAAGTTGTGGATCCCTTCAATGAATGTGCCTCCTCCTCTATTTATAATGTCTTGGAGGCGGTTGAGGGAAGATTTCTCCTTTTCCGAGTTCGATTAGGAAAAGGAAATCTTCCGGTTTTCTCGCCGAGATAAGGATAAATTCCTGATAGAATATTTCCTTTTCCGAGATCGGTGGGAAAAGGAAATATTCTGGTTTTATCTGTTGTAACGGGCCGGGCTTGTGATGGGCCTAGGTCGGTAGCCGAGATGGGCTTTCAGCGAGATTCCGAGTTCGGCCCAGTGTTTTTTCGAGCCGATTTATCTTTGATCCGAACCATCGTAAACCGGTCTTGATCAGACCGGTCTCGGTTCGAACCGAGTTAAACCAGGGGGTGCTAATCCCCCCTCTAACACTAACAGATAATCAACCTAGCATTCAAAGAAAACCCCAAACCTAACAGGTGATCTACTCAGACATGGAAATTGAATCAATAGACATGTTTGAATAAATACTTAATAGAAAATAAGAAAGAGTAACAAGATGTTTTGAGATCTGAATCTCGGACGAAGGGAAATTCAGACTTGTCTCTCTCACCAAGTTCTCTCTTAAACCAAAACAAAATAAAGCATAGCCTAAACATGTGGCTTAAAACCTAATTATATAGCTAAAACACGTTTTGGGCCTTCTTGTAAATATTAAAGTCTTCTGGGCACTTTTGCAATTCTTCAAGTCTTGGAAAAACTCGCGGGTCGTGTTTGCTGCGATGAGTGTCGATCGATACCAGGGGGTATCGATCGATACTCGACGTGAATTCAGGTACTCAGCAACACGATCTTTAGCTTTGCTCCAAACTGCTCCAAAAAGCTCTAATATCTCCAATAATGCTTCCAACGTGCTATAACCTGTAAAAGACTCTAAAAGACTCCAAAATACTATAAAGACTCTATAAAATGGACTTATATCATGGCTTAAATAGGGTAAAAACCATGATATATCACAATCGTATTATGTACAGTTTGGGTCTTTTAATTTCTTTCTTTCATGTGTCTATGGGAATCCCAATGTCAGTCTTAGGCATTTGGTGTGGGAAAAACTATTTAGGATTGGAATCCAAAGGAAGGAACCTTGGTGCATGATTGGTGATTTCAATGAAATTCTTCACAATGGAGAAAAACTTGGAGGGCCAAGAAGAAGTGATCACTCCTTTCAAGGTTTTTCAGATATGCTTAATGGTTGTGGAATGGTTGAATTACCAAGTACGGGCAATGGATTCACTTGGGGAGGTAGAAGATGGGATCTCTGGATCCAATGTAAATTGGATAGATGCTTTGGGAACAAGGAATGGATGAAAATTTTTCCTGCATCTAATCAAGCTTTTTTGGAAAAGAGAGGGTCTGATCATAGACCGGTCCTGATGAAGCTTCAAATATCTCAAGATTCGTACAGGGGATCATTTAGGTTTGATAAAAGATTGCTAAACAAACCCATGGTCAAAGAGGCAATTCTTCAAGCCTGGAGTGTTCCCTTTTCTTCGTTTGGTCATAGTGTCTCTGAGATACTAAGAAGATATAGAAAAGCTTAGAGTAAATAGAAAAAGGGAATGTCAATAATTCCATGGAAAAGATTTCTCAGATTCAAAAGGAGATTGAGTATGAGCATGCAACGGCTAACCCATCTTTTCCGAGAAGTTAAAGTTAAAGAATGACATGGTTGGTGCCTATAGAGAAGAAGAAACTTTTTGGTGGCAAAAGAGCAGAACTAAGTGGCTAAAATATGGTGATGGGAATAACTCTTTCTTTCATGGATCAGTCAAACGCACGAGGTCAAGAAATGGGCTAGAAATGTTATTGGATGTTAATGGAGTTATGCAACGAGCTGAAGCTAGTAAAGGAGAG
Organism: Eutrema yunnanense; assembly: GCA_002933935.1. Lineage (NCBI taxonomy): Eukaryota > Viridiplantae > Streptophyta > Magnoliopsida > Brassicales > Brassicaceae > Eutrema > Eutrema yunnanense. The sequence continues at coordinate 86,033 of PKML01051581.1, forward strand.
GTGGCTGCAAAGTTTTTTAGTGACTTGTTCACATTCTCTTCCACGAGTAACCCTCAAGACTTCTTTACTGGTTTTGCCCCGAGAATTTCGCAAGCCGTGAATGATGCTCTCATTTGTGAAGTCACTAAGGCTGAAGTAAAAGCAGCGGTTTTTGCTATCAAACCTTCAAGTGCACATGGTTCAGATGGGATGACAGGTTTGTTCTTCCAGCATTATTGGGATATTGTTGGAAATCAGGTTACAGCTGAAGCCCTGAATTTTTTCAATGAAGGTGTTTTTGATAAGGAGTGGAATTTTACGCAGCTTTGTCTGATTCCTAAGAAGATGAACTCCCCGCTGATGTCGGATCTAAGGCCGATTAGCCTTTGCTCTGTATTATATAAGGTGATTTCAAAGATCTTAGTATCAAGAATCCAACCTTTTCTTGCTGATATTGTTTCCCCAAACCAGTCAGCTTTTGTGTCTGAAAGGCTTATTTCGGATAATATTTTAATTGCTCATGAAGTTGTCCATGGCTTGAGAACCCATTCAGCAACGGCAAAGGAGTACATGGCCATTAAAATTGACATGTCAAAAGCCTATGATAGAGTGGAATGAAGCTATTTGAAAGATTTGCTTACTGCTATAGGATTTCACAGGAAGTGGATTGACTGGATCATGTTATGTGTAACAACAGTGTCTTATACGGTTTTGATCAATGGTCAAGCCCATGGCCTGATAGTTCCTCAGAGAGGTCTGAGACAAGGTGACCCGTTGTCCCCATTTTTGTTTGTCTTATGTACTGAGGGGCTAACTCATCTCCTTAACAAGGCTGAGCATGCAAGTATACTTAATGGGATTCAGTTTTCTCCCCAAGGACCTGCAATTCATCATCTTCTGTTTGCTGATGACACCTTGTTTGTGTGTAAAGCAGATGAAAATCAGTGCAACACGATTCAACAGATCTTATATTCTTATGGTTGTGTCACAGGTCAAATCATAAACTTAGATAAATCATCCATAACTTTTGGTGACCAGATTGAGGAGAATTTAAATGTCAAGATCAAGAGGATGTTTGGGATATCTAATGAAGGTGGAGCAGGAACATATTTGGGATTGCCTGAGTGTTTTAGTGGATCGAAAGTTGACATGTTGGCCTACATTCACGACAAGATGAAAGGTCGGTTATCTGGTTTCTGTGCAAGAACTCTTTCACAGGGAGGTAAAGAGGTCCTCCTAAAGACAGTGGCTATGGCAATGCCTGTTTTTGCTATGTCTTGTTTCAAATTACCTAAGACATCTTGTAAGACTCTTACCAGTGCTATGGCTTCTTTCTGGTGGGATTCGATTGAGAATGTGAGAAAAACTCATTGGATTGGATGGGACAAGATCTGTCTTCCAAAGAATCAAGGTGGTCTCGGATTTAAAGATATCCAACTTTTTAACCAGACTCTTCTTGCCAAACAGGCATGCGGCTACTTCAGGCCCCTGAGTGTCTCTTTTCTAGATTCTTGAAAAGCATGTATTATGGAGCGCAAAACTTTCTTCAGGCTGGTGTAGGAGATCGTCCCTCCTTTGGGTGGAGAAGTATCCTTCATGGAAGGGACCTGTTAAAAATTGGATTAAAGCAGATGGTGGGAGATGGGTGTTCTCTGAGTGTATGGACATCACCTTGGGTTGATGATGGTACTATGAGAGCTCCTTTAATGAAGAACATTTTTGTGAACTTTGATTTAAAAGTGGAAGATCTTATTGACTTTGATTCCAGAAAATGGGATAGAGACAAGTTGGAGGAGCTCTTCTATCCTAGAGATATTGAACTCATCTTAAGGAAGAAACCGGTTTGTTCTTCCCCAGATTTTTTTCTGCTGGAAATTTAATAAAAATGGAGAATATTATGTCAAAACTGGATATTGGCTAGCAGTTCAAGATCAGAAAAATGAGGTTCTTAGAGAGGTTACTATGCAATCGTCTCTGATTTGGCTGAAAGACCTTGTGTGGAGCAGTTTGGCTCCTGCTAAAATCAAAGTTTTTTTATGGAAAGTTTTGAGTGGAGCTGTTCCGGTTGCTGACAAAATAGCATCGAGAGGAATAAAAGTTGATTCTAGATGTCAAATATGTGGTTTAGAAGGTGAATCTGCTAATCACGTCCTCTTTACATGCTCCTTGGCCAGGCAAGTATGGGAAATGACAGTTTTTCCAATCCCTGATAATGGTTTCAATATTGAATCTGTCTTCCAAAACATCTTTGATGTGATGATGACAGCGAAAAATATCAGAGTGCCGGTGGAGATTAGAAGAAGATACCCATGGATATTATGGAGGCTATGGAAAAACAGGAATAAGTTTCTTTTGAAGGTCTGATTTACAAAGCTAATGACACAATGGGAAAGATTAGAGAAGATACCACACAATGGTTTCAAGCTCAAGCGTTTGCAAATTCGGATGACATTAAAAAAGCTAGAGCTGAAAAGAAGAACAGAGTTAAATGGTCCCCTCCACCTAAATTGTGGCTTAAATGCAATATTGGGTCGTCATGGGACGAAAGGATGAAATTAAGTGGAGCTTCTTGGGTACTGAGGAATAGAGAAGGTAAAGTTTTGTTGCATAGTAGAAGAGCTTTTAGTCATATTGCAACTGATATTGAAGCAAATGTTAAAAGCTGGCTATGGGCAATTGAGAGTATGAAAAGCTTGAAGATTCATGGGGTCATTTTTGCAGCTGAAGCATCAGATTTGATAGGGGCTGTCACTCAGCCTCCAGCTTGGCCTTCCTTAAAGTTCTTTTCTTCGGAAATTCTTGTTGCCCTGAACCAATTGCCGAAGTGGAAACTGGTTTATGAAGTAAGGAATGCCAACGTAGGTGCTTTTCTTATTGCTAAAAGTGTGACAAAGGAGGATCGTTGGTAATCATATGTAGCTGATGGATATCCTCGTTGGCTAGAGAAGGTTTTTGTTGAGGAAAGTAGCATCACCTCTATGTAATGCTCGATTCGGTTTTGTTGCTTATGATGTTTTCCTTTGATCTTTTTTTGGTTGCTTAATAGGATTTTGGTTTTTTCGTTGGTTTTGTAACAGGGAGTTTGTCCCTTGGATCCAATTTTTGGTTGATTTTAAGGGAATAGGTTTACATGTTAGAAAGGTAGCGTTATTTGCTTCCCGTGGATCCGATGTTGTAATCTTAGGAATTACTTTGATATAAATATAATCCTTCAGATGAAAAAAAAAAAACTAAAGGTTGGTAACAAGTAATTATGGAAAGAAAAATTCTTATCCCAAATATATTCAATAAATCTTCCAAATTTTGCTAACTAGTTGACTCACCCACGTATGGCGTCACGCCATAAACTGTTTTACGAAAAAAATAGTTTAAGGTATTTAATAACGTTATTTTATTATATATTTTAAATAATATGTATGATGAATAAATTATTTAAAAGGTCATCTTGGATTTTCAGTGTCTGCTTCGTGGCTGGTCGTTTGCACCATCGACAACCTCTCGATCATCTTCATTATCTGAAACATCACGATCATTTTCGTGATCAAGATGATCACGGTTTAGTTGATTTTCCAGATGGTCGTTTTTGGCCATCCTCAGCGTTCTTTTGAGTTTTTGGAGTTCTCTCTCGTGTATATCAATATCGTCTAGTTGCGGTACGTTTCTCTAAAAGTTCTCCTAGTGTTCAGGCACCTAAGAACAAATGACAGAGATAAAGGAGAATGTCAGAAGAACAACAAAAAAGCTTGAAAATTAAAGTTGTCTAAAACAGAAATTAGAACAAAAAATCAAACAAGCAACAATCAAATCCCCGGCAATGGCGCCAAAAACTTGATGTGACGGGAATTGACTTGACAAGTTTTACCCTTCAGCAAAGTTGCAAGTGAACAGCAAACGCATAAGTATTTAAGGGATCGAATCCACATAGATTTGAGTGTCGTCGATTTATATTGATTTCTAAGTTGTGTCTTGACCTAATCGGTTTTTATGGGGTTTTGTGTGTCACGATTTTGTAGCTAGGAATTTAAATTAACTAAGCGAGAAAATAAGAAAGCAAGTAAGCAAAGTGAATAATTAAAACGAGGTTGTAAACAAATAAACGAAATATTGGTCAATCGGGAACTCTTTAGGGATCACGGTCGATTATCATAAGAAATTTGCTAAGATTTTTAAAGCGACTTTCGTCGTCTATTGGTTCTTAAACTTAGAACATGATAGTGTGTGTAGCCTACTCTCGTACATCCTACACACCTATAATTTATATACTCGACTAGTAGCTTTCGTCTCTGGCCGCGCAGAAAATTATGATGACACAAACAAGTTCGTTAACGCTCACAATCCCTCTACAAGTATACTTTCGTATCTTGTAGCGGTTTTGCTCGTCTACCCAAGGTCAAGCATATAGATCCATCACTTTCGTGGTTCTAAAAGTACCTAGGTTCAGTTGCATAAGTGATCAATCAAGCAAACATGCATAAATAAAAAGGATACAACGAAGAACCCTAATCGATATCCTAACTTAAAACCCTAAAGATAAATCGAACAATCAGAGCCACTTGAGAACCATATACCCAACAAGAGAACTACTCAGTCATATATGAGCTAAACATCATAATAAGAATACAGTAAAGAGAAAGAGATGAAGAAAGGCTTCTCTATCGAAGAACACAAGTCGAGAATCCTTGCTCCAAATCGACGAACAAAAGTAAAAAGTGGCTAAGAATTTGTCTCTATCTAAAAGCATGAAATATACTATTTCTAAGAGACCTAAAAGCATGTATTTATAGCCTTCACTTCTTTGGGGACGCTTAGGGTTTTAGTTGAAATAATGAAATTGGCATCGGGAATGAAACGAAGTCGAATTGTTCGCATAGGGGCTGGCCGCGGGTGCGTGGACGCTGACCGTGGCGAAATGCCTTTTGGCCACGGGCGGAGCTCCTCTGACCGCGGCGAAACTCATCTTGGTCGCGGGTGCAGATTATCTGCCAGCGGTGGCTCAGCTTCTAGGTAGCTTCGTCTGCCTTTAGTGCTTTGTGAATATTTGTATATCTAACTATTGGAATGTCTCCAAACCAATTGCATTTGAAAGCTAGTTGTGTCTTCTTTGTTGTGTCCAAATTTGGAGATGATCGGACGGTGAGAAGGTCTTCTTTGATTGCAAGATTTCTGACTGTCCAAGTTTATCCAAAAACGTACTTTTGCTCCGAAATATACTCTTTTATTCTGAGTTACCTGAAATATCTTTTAAAACTCTAAAACATGGAAATCACTTGAAAGCCATTGAAAACGGAGTTAAAACACCTGCAAAAAAATATTAAAGTGATCCATAAAAATTGTCAAAAACCGATGTTATCAATCGGCCAAAAATTACGACCAATGGAACCTCCTAAAATAGGACTACACAAAAGCGTCAAAAGTTTTCCATTCTTTGGACGGCTTTCTTTTGATGGATTTGAGCTTATATTCGGTGTCAAGATTGATTTTTGAGTTAGCTTTCATATGTACTTAAACTTTACCTTGGCCGACCTATGTAACACCTAGGCCTATAAATACTTTTGGGAGTCGAAACTATCATAATCAAATCCTTGTCAAGAATTTTAAGGGAACAAAAGTTTCTATGAACGAAAACACGAAAATAGATCCAAAGATGGTTTTTATTGTTGTTACGTAAAGCTTTTTGAATACAATGGTTTTTGCTTAGGGTAAAAAGTGTCTCATGTATGAATGATGATACTAACTATTTATACAAGTTTGTCCGCGTAGATCTTGGAAGGCATTTTCGAATATTTCATTTTTCCTTCGTCCGGCCACCGTCTTAAGTCTTCTTATAGGATAATCGATGGCGAATCGCCTAATGGGCCTTCAGCTCAGCCCATAATCGAGGGTCTTGTTCTCAGCCCGTTACTTGATTTCAGCCCACAAAGCATTGAACTTAATCTCGGCCCACAAAGCATTGAGCTCGGCCCGTTTTAGATAGAGGACTCGGCCTTGGCTTCCGGTCTGAGATTGGTTGTCGAGACAGCTCAGGTCCGTTCGGTCTTTGACCCAACTTGGTTCGGTCGAGACATGGTTTCCTTAGGAAGTAATACTGATATAACCAGGGATCGGTCCCGTTCTGCTCGAGGTGGAACTGACCAAGGAAATCTTGCCGAGGTGACGAGGCCGAGTTGCTCCTCATCTCGGTCGTCCTTCTTTCCTCCCTTGGCTCGGGTCTACTGAGGTAACTTCTCTTCTCGGCTCGGATCTGCCGAATGAACTTCTCTTCTCGGCTTTGTTCTAATGCATTCTTCTATACTTGGTCGTCTTTAAGTTCGTTAATCTCGAATGAGTGAAATCAAACCCCAACAGTTTGCCCCTCCCCCAGTTCGTCACACTCATAAGTGAAGGTGACGAGGTGAAAGCTTATGGATTGAGATTAACTGCCGAATCGAGGTGACGTCGAATTGTCTGCTTGACTTTGCCGCCGAAGTTAGAAATACGATTTTGTTTTGCGCCGAGGCGAGAGAAGAATTAACGTTGCATTGAGAGTTTGAGACGCTTTGTCACTGAAGTGTTCGAATTCCCGACGAGATTGTGACTTTATCGAGATTGTCTTCTCTTCTGAAGAGGTTAAGAACATGGTTGTTTAATGTCGAGGTAGTAGGTGAATCATCACTGCACTGAGATGCTTCGTTACCGGAAACCCGAAGTGGGAGATACGTCGATGTTGCGCCGAAGCGCTTAATCACCGAGATGCCAAAGTATCCTTGTGATATCGAATCGTTATGCCGAGATAGAGGATTGTGCACGAAATCTTAAAAACCATTCATTGATGTCGGTATGATTTGAGACTCTTGGTTTGGCTCGGCGACTCAGTAGTCGTTTCCTTCTGTGTTTACGCATTTTGCTAGAATTACTTCGGGGATCCCAAGAGTTTTCTGTTGGTTCCCGATGTCACGCGCCATTTTCTTCCCGAGGTCATACGCATCCATGCGCCAACTGCCTATAAATAGCGAGTCCATCCTTTTTTCATTCACTTCTCCAAATTTCCGAAAAAGATAGCTTTCGTTTCTCTCTTCTTTCTCTCTCGTTTTAACTTAAGTTCCGGTTAGGACTTTATGACTTCGCACTGCGGTACTAAGTTTTCCGATGAAATCTCTCGGCAAGCCTTTGAATTTATCGATCCATCTTCAAACTCGCTGACTTGCTTTCACCAATTCATCCCAATCGATTTTCGATCGAAGCGTGATGTCCGATCTTGCTGATTCGAATGATTCAAACGGTTCGACCAACTCCCCCAAAGCCTTTTACCGTGATGATACTTCTTCTCTGGAGGATACCGAGGCGAATTCCTCTATTGAGGTGAGCGAGGCAGTTGAGACAACTAGTTCCGACGAGGTGAGGAGATTTGAAGGAACAATTAATTCTGCCGAGGTCAATCTCGATGGTTTACACAGCCGAGTCGATAAGGTCCGTCGGGATGATCCTTTCGATAGATCAAATTTTATCTTCAACTTCTCATGAGACGGTTGTTGATGAAGTAAAGAACAAGATCGTAGACTTCCGTCAAGATCCCGCCGAGGCGACAAGAAAGATGGAACGTGCAACGCAAAGTCATGCGGTTGGTTCGTCGGGTTGAAGGGACGCAGAGAAATCTTCGAAGAATGCCGACCCCCCCCCCCGGTTCCACTTTTTCTACTGAGGAATCCTTGAACGAGTTGAGGCCACACTTCCGTATATCCTAAGAAGTTGAGTTTATTATTCCTGATTCGTCCGACAAGCCCAATACTCCCCCTTCGGGAAGTTTCACCATCTACTAAAGTTTCTTCTATCTCTGCTTTTTATGCTTTTTGATTCCGAAGTTGGTCCTTCGATATATGTTGAAGCACGAGCTTGCTTTGGGTCAAATCACGCATTGGGGTTTGCGTCATCTCGTGGGTATTTTTGTCTGATGCGTTGAATGTAAAATTGACGTGAACGTTAACCATTTACGGCACTGATATGCTCAAATTAATACCCTAAAAGTACTAAAGCGGTAGTTGTAGTAAGTGTAGGGGTCGAACACAAGGACTCACAGAAATCACACAATAGATTGTATAGTATCGAATCAAGCTAAGCAAATCAGATGAAACAAAAGCAATAAACAGTAAAAGAGTTGTAAATTCAATGGAAGAAATATAGATTCAGGGTATTTCTCAGGAAATCAATGAATGCAGATAAACTAATTAACAGGATTCAAATTTAGCGCGGTTCTTGAACTCAAATCACTAAAGTATAATTAACCAATTGTCGTTGCGAGAATTATCTAAATCTAAACTTCAGAATCCCAAATCTCTTTGCAAATTCCTAAGAATAAATCAACTTTAATTTCAGGTTTGATATGTTCACAAATCAATTAAACCAAATCTCTTTGCGAATAATCAATTTGCTCACCTTAGGTTCTATCAGGTAATTAATCGCACTGTCGTGCCTAATCAATTATCATAAGATATATGTTCTAGGTAGCTAATCTAGAACATGCTTTGAATACAACCTAAGCGAAGAACTAATTCAGATGGTGAATCCTAATAAACTAATCAACCTAGCATTCAGAGAAAACCCTTATGAGAACGATGAACCTAAAGTGGGTCTACTCAGACATGGAGAATGAAAGCAACATGATTGAATAGATCATCAAAGAAAATAATAGAAAACAGGAGTTCAGAGTTGTCTCTCCAAAAACCAAAGTAGAATCAAAGTAGAATAAAGCTTAGCCATAAAAGTGGCTGAAAAACCTAATTATAATGCTAAAACACGTTATGGGGCTTTTTGTAAATAATAAAGTCTTATGTGGCAATTTTGCAATTCTTCAACTCTTAGAAAAGTCGCGGGTCGTGTTTGCTGCGACGGGTATCGATCGATCGATAATGATGCTTCAAATCGGGTACTCAGCAACACGAACTTCTGCTTTGCTCCAGAATGCTCTAGAAAGCTCCAATATCTCCAATTATGCTCCAAACGTGCTAAAACCTGTAAAAGACTCTAAAAGACTCCAAAATACTAGAAATACTCTATAAAACGGGCTTATATCATGGCTTAAAAGGGGTAAAAACTATGATATATCAACTCCCCCAGACTTAGCCTTTGCTTGCCCTCAAGCAAATAGAAGACTAAACCAGAGAAAGAGGTTTGAAAACACGGAGACTCACATACTCAGGAACAATCGCAAAGATCCTTTTCCCAATCACCCAAATGTCACCTAACCAGCTTTTGATCTAACCACCATGTAATTCTTCGTAGACATTCGCAGCTTTTCCAGACTCCACACATTATCTCGCAGCATTGTTCAAATAAAGCCCCCATCGCCAGTTTCATCGCTGCAGCCAATGTTCAAGAACCTTCTAGATTCTTTACCATACAATATCATGACAAGGAACCATCTAATTTCACACTTTTTGTATCACTTCCTCTCCCCCAGACTTATTTCTTATTATGTTCTCTTTTTTTTAGATCTGCATATACACATCAAGATCCGAAACGCGAGTATTGATGGTGTTTGCCACCGAATCCCCGGTTCTTCCCTCTCTATGTATCAAAGGTTTAGGCGAATAGTGGTATCACGGGAAATTTTCCTAACCTCG
>PKML01051581.1:102418-166410 GCA_002933935.1 Eutrema yunnanense
AAGTTCCACAGCTAGATACTTGCAGACTCAGAGTTCTGCTCAACATGCTCTCCATAAATTCCTTTCCTTTCTCTTTCAGCTCCGAAGTAAGAAGAACTCGAGCCTTAGAGAATGGCTTCGAAGTTCCTTTGCACTTCACCTTGTACTCAATCGAATCCCCATCACACTTCTGAGGGATTAAGGTCATAGAGGGAGCACTCTCGACTCTTTTGCTCTTCGCCTTCTTATTTGTTGCCTTAGCCTTCCTGACAACTTTCTTGGGGATGCTAGGCGGTTCAACCAAAACGTCTATGACAATTGGGTCGTCAGGAGGCTCTTCCAAAAGATCAACTACCATTGTCTCTCTTGTGACAACAATGAAGCACGAGTCTATATAAGAGAAAAAGAGTCTCTTATTAGGTGTGTCTATGATCGCGCCAGCAGTAGCCATAAACGGTCGTCCCAGGAGCAAAGAAACCTCAGATCCTTCGCTCATCTCCACAACCTGAAAATTAGTGGGCACCAGACAATCCCCTACTTTAACAAGCAAAGTATGGATAGTACCGTATGGAGGTGAAGTGGAGGAGTTTGCAAACGTGAGAAGCATCGTAGGGGGTCTTATATCAGCCCTCAATCGTTCGGCAATTTCCCTTGATATTACATTGACGCTAGACCCTGAGTCAACGAGAGACTCATCGAATTCAACTCCAGAGATGGAGCATGGAACTGCGAATTTCTCTGGGTCTTCCCTCTGGGTCAACTGCCTCAGCGGTAGTGACTTGCGTCTTGCCTTGATGAAGAGTGCCTTAATTTCTTCCAGAGTTTCTCTGCAATCTTTGAAGTGACTAAGCAGAGGCCTGATATATCATGGTTTTTACCCATTTTAGGCCATTATATAAGTTCGTTTTATAGAGTCTTTCTAGTATTTTGGAGTCTTTTAGAGTCTTTTACAGGTTTTAGCACATTTGTAGCATTATTGGAGATATTAGAGCTTTCTGGAGCATTCTGGAGCAAAGCAGAAGTTCATGTTGCTGAGTACCCAATTTGAAGCATCAGTATCGATCGATACCCCCTGGTGTCGATCGATACCCATCGCAGCAGACACGACCCGCGACTTTTCCAAGAGTTGAAGAATTGCAGATTTGCCCCAGAAGACTTTAATATTTACAAGAAGACCCCAGAACGTGTTTAGACTATATAATTAGGTTTTTCAGCCACTTTTATGGCTAAGCTTTATTTTACTTTGATTCTACTTTGGTTTTTGGAGAGACAACTCTGAACTCCTGTTTACTATTGATTTCTTTGATGATCTATTCAATCATGTTGCTTTCATTCTCCATGTCTGAGTAGATCCACTTTAGGTTCAGGGTTCTCATAAGGATTTTCTCTGAATGCTAAGTTGATTAGTTTATTAGGATTCATCATCTGAATTAGTTCTTCGCTTTAGGTTGTGTTCAAAGCTAATTCTAGGTTGACGAATCTGGAACATAGATCTTAGGATAATTGATTAGGCACGACAGTGCGATTAATTACCTGATAGAACCTTAGGTGAGCAAATTGATTATTCGCAAAGAGATTTGGTTTAATTGATTTGTGAACATATCAAACCTGAAATTAAAGCTGATTTATTCTTATGCATTTGCAAAGAGATTTGGGATTCTGAGGTTTAGATTTAGATAATTCTCGCAACGACAGTTGGTTAATTATACTTTAGTGAATTGAGTTCAAGAACCGCGCAAAATCTGAATCCTGTTAATTAGTTTATCTGCATTCATTGATTTCCTTAGAAATACCCTGAATCTATATTTCTTCCATCGAATTTACAACTCTTTTACTGCTTATTGTTTCATTTTCATCTGATTTGTTTAGCTTTATTCGATACTATACAATCTATTGTGTGATTTCTGTGAGTCCTTGTATTCGACCCCTACACTTACTACAACTACTGTTTTAGTACTTTTAGGGTATTAATTTGAGCATATCAAGGCCAGCCCTCTAGAGCTTCTTCAAAAGTGAACGAGTGGGGTATCCTTCGTACCATCTTCTCAAAGTCACGCAGCTGCATTGGAGTGATGGGGGCTCGGAGATGGCGACCCTCTCCAATGGGCTTGTGAAGTCTGTCAACACTCATACGCGGCTCCTTTGCAGTATCTGGGAGGGTATCGATCGATACAGGTAGGGTATCGATCGATGCCTGGGTGATGTTCAAATTCTCATCGTCAGATAAATCATCAACCATAGGAAACTCCACAACCAACTTATCCAACATAGATTTGCATATGGCGTCCTCTCATTCCTTCTTTGTCATCTTAGGAGGCATAGGATAAGATATCTTGGGTATATAGACCCTCTCCTTGACAATCTCAGGCCTCTTTTCGACATGCGTCTCAGTATCGATCGATACTGGAGTAGTATCGATCGATACATGTGATTTAATTTCCATCCACTCGTGCAGGTGTTTGGATCGGTATCGATCGACACTGGCTGGTATCGATCGATACCTGGGCGATTTCAGAATCCCAGTCGTCATCTTCAACAGTATCGTCGAAAATTCCTACATCAAAACCCTTTTCTACCACTGCAGTGGCTTCTTTAGCACTTCCTATGGTGATTGCATTGACGTGTTCTCTTGGATTCTCAGTTTTCCCTGGAAGAAAACCTTCCTGCCTTTTCACAGCTGGTGCTGTCTGAGCGACCTGAGTTTCCAGCTTTCTCTGAGAAAGATTGATAGCTTCAATTTCCCATTGAGATCAATGTACAGAGAGTCAAACTTTCCATTGAAATCCACTTGCAACTTCTGATGTCCCTGAAGAAGTTGTTCAAGCATGGATTCCATCTATTCTCTATGGACTTTGGAGAGATGGGCTGGTACGAAGAGTTCCCGTAGTTGCTAGTGAAATCGCTGCTCGGAAGTGGTTTCTGAGTGAATTGATTTGCTCCAAAACCATATTAGTTTCCCTCAAACTTGTACCCACCTTGCTGATTGTTGTTGTTGAAGTTTCGGGAGTTGTTATACCCAAATTGCTGACTCTGAAAACCAGAACCACCAACGTAGTTAACATCCTCCACTTCATCTCCACCGATATTATGGACTCCATCAGCAAAGTGTACAGTCTTCTTAGACTTCCCGATCAGAAAATCTAGCTTGGCCTGAACCTCAGCAATCTGCGATCCATCAACTCTTCCAGCTTGCTTCTTCCGCCCGAAATCAGCATTCTTGGTGCTATTACTAGACGTCAAGTTCTCAATCAACACAACCGCATCATCTGGATACCTGGTGTTGAAATTCCCATTACTCGCAGCATCCATACCCATCTGGTACCTCCAATCAACCCCTCTGTTGAAAATGCCCAGCAGCTGAACTTGAGTGAACCCATGGTGCAGACAATCTCTCTGATATGATCTAAATCTCGTCCAAGCAGCCTTGAACGCTTCAGTCGGGCCTTGAGAAAACTGGGAGATCTTGTTCCTCAGATCCTCAGATCGTGCATCATCATAGAAATTGTTTAGGAATGCGTTCTTCGTCTCATCCCATGTAGTTAGCGAACCAGGAGCCAACTGCTTCAGCCAATAAGCAGCATCCCCACTAAGAGAGTATGGGAAAAGTTTGCAGAAGAGGAACTCATTGGGCACTCCTTTGTACTTCATACCAGTTACCAAATCTTCGAACCTCTCGATATGATCCATGGGATGTTCATGAGATAGGCCATGGAAAGGATTCTGACTCATAAGAGCGTAGTACGCAGGTTTCAGCTCAAAATCATTCCTCTGAAAAGTTGGGATGCGAATCGCAGATTGATTGGCATAGAAGTGATCAGGTCTTTTGTGCTCAGCAAGTGTCCTACCTTGATCAACTGCAGCATTCCCAACGTTGGCGCGCGCAGCTGGCGCGAAAATCTCAACAACAGCAGCAGAAGGGACAATGACGTTTCCAGCTTCATCAAGTCGCTGCCCTCTCTCATTGCACACTTGACCCTCTTGGTCTCTCATAACTCCAGCTTCATCAGGTCTTAATACCATTGTGTTGTTCATCCCTGATGTTTGTTTTGCCTTTCTGCTTGTGTGTTCTAAACGTGCTAGCTTCTCTAACGATAGATTAACTAGCGGAGTGCTCTTGTTCTCTCTGGTTTCACGATTAGGCATGCATCTGAAACACAAAAGTCAAGAACGTTAGTAACAAAAACGTGATGAGTATCGATCGATACCAAGTGGTGTCGATCGATATCAACAAAAAGAAAACGACGAGTATCGACCGATACTAGATAGTATCGATCGATACCGACGAACTTAATCGAAACTCGACAGCTAAAATCTATTGGCGAAATTGAGTCCCCGGCAACGGCGCCAAATTTTATATGCTCAAATTAATACCTTAAAAGTACTAAAGCAGTAGATGTAGTAAGTGTAGGGGTCGAACACAAGGACTCACAGAAATCACACAATAGATTGTATAGTATCGAATCAAGCTAAGCAAATCAGATGAAACAAAAGCAATAAACAGTAAAAGAGTTGTAAATTCAATGGAAGAAATATAGATTCAGGGTATTTCTCAGAAAATCAATGAATGCAGACAAACTAATTAATAGGATTCAAATTTAGCGCGGTTCTTGAACACAAATCACTAAAGTATAATTAACCAATTGTCGTTGCGAGAATTATCTAAATCTAAAGTTCAGAATCCCAAATCTCTTTGCGAATTCCTAAGAATAAATCAGCTTTAATTTCAGGTTTGATATGTTCACAAATCAATTAAACCAAATCTTTTTGCGAATAATCAATTTGCTCACCTTAGGTTCTATCAGGTAATTAATCGCACTGTCGTGCCTAATCAATTATCCTAAGATATATGTTCTAGGTAGCTAATCTAGAACAAGCTTTGAATACAACCTAAGCGAAGAACTAATTCAGATGATGAATCCTAATAAACTAATCAACCTAGCAATCAGAGATAACCCTTATGAGAACCCTGAACCTAAAGTGGATCTACTCAGACATGGAGAATGAAAGCAACATGATTGAATAGATCATCAAAGAAAACAATAGAAAACAAGAGTTCAGAGTTGTCTCTCCAAAAACCAAAGTAGAATCAAAGTAGAATAAAGCTTAGCCATAAAAGTGGCTGAAAAACCTAATTATAATGCTAAAACACGTTCTGGAGCTTTTTATAAATAATAAAGTCTTCTGGGGCAATTCTGCAATTCTTCAATTCTTGGAAAAGTCGCGGGTCGTGTCTGCTGCGACGGGTATCGATCGATACTAGGCAGTATCGATCGATACAGATGCTTCAAATCGGGTACTCAGCAACACGAACTTCTTCTTTGCTCCAGAATGCTCCAGAAAGCTCTAATATCTCCAATTATGCTCCAAACGTGCTAAAACCTGTAAAAGACTCTAAAAGACTCCAAAATACTAGAAAGACTCTATAAAACAGACTTATATCATGGCTTAAAAGGGGTAAAAACCATGATATATCAGGCACCTCTTGGAAATCCGACGAGTTCCCAACTCGGAGAGGGTCGCCATCTCCAATAAGAGGGAATTTAGAATTAACAGAGGGTTCCCGAGCAAGGATAATGATTGGGACCATGCTTTTTACTTCGTGCGAATTTCCAAGGCCTCGATTCCTGGTGACTGCCTTTATCTGGTCACGACGAACTGGGGACCACATGGTAGCCGACTAGCAGCCTTTAGCTCGATGTTTTTCCTTTGTATTGATTTTTGACCTTATTTTCTCGTTTTGCAGTACGCATCGTTTTCCCTGCATACCTAGGCAATTTGTCCGAGGTGTTGGAGACTCTTGCTGCTAGAAAGGTTGACAGGATAAAACACTTTTCAGTTAAGAGGGTGGAGAGAGCCAAGGCCATTCTTGACGGTGCTTTTGTTAGTCCTAAGCCTTTGTCTTCGGAGGATACTGATTCAGGTATGGCATCGTGATTATCAGTTCGTGCGAGGAAAGTGACGGAGGAGAGAGAAGCCGCAGGACGAGTTGTCAAGGGTTCCGTGCAATATGTTCCCACCGAGGCGATAGTCTCTGGGGGAACTTCCGTCGAGGTTGATCCAATCGATCCTTCTAGACTTCCAGTTTCCACCAAAGTGGTAATCTCTAAGACAACCATTGCCGAAACGATTGTATCATATTACATTGGTACGGACCTAACCGGAGAACGCGATGAGGCAAAGCGGTCGGGACGTAGAGGCAGAAACATTCCGCCTAAGAAAGTGGCTGAGGCAAAGCGGTCGTACGCGATGAGACTGCTCCCAAGAAGAGGCATACGACTCCTCCCGAGATAGAAGACGTGCCCTCCAAGTTGATAGTGAACGACTCGTCCGCTTCTGCTACCATGTTCTCGATGATTAATGGCCCCGGAATCCGCTTTCCTCCTCTCGACGTGTTAACAAACGAGAAAGATTATGCCAATATGTCGTTGCACGGCACTAGGATACGTTTTCGTTTGCGAGATATTTTCTAATCGATCGCCCGCCGCTTTCTCATTCGTTTCTTGTTTTACAGTTTGTTGTGTCGATCAATGAGCTAGTTGCTGCCAATGAATCGGATGGTCGTGGCGACAAACGTTGAGTTGATGAGGTGAGGAATGATGCCTTGACAATGAAAAATAAGCTCGGTCTTGTCGAGAAGAAGCTGGTTGTCGTCTCGACCAAGATATCGACTCTTGAGGATGAGAAGAGAGTTTCGAAAGAGGAGGCATGTAAAACTGGCGACTTGTGCATGCGATTGCTAGCATCGAAGACAAAAATGGCTACCAAGGTGGACTCTCTAAAGGAGGAGATCGCGAGGAATGAGTCCAACATGAGGAAGCCTTGTAGAGAGGTGAGTCGGGAGTTGACTTTAAAGTTCCAAGATCATAGCGAGTATCGAGAAGCTGAGGCACGCCAAGAACAAGGAGCTCGAATTAGCCAAAGTTGTTTCTAATTTACAACTCATCGAGACTCTTCGCAAGGATGACGCTCCGACTCTGGATGCCGAAGAGGTAAAGCTGAATGAGTGGAAGGCCGAGTTAGTCGGCGCAGACGAGGAATTCGAGAAAATTGCCTCATGTTTGATGGATGAGTTGGAGCTTCCCTCGGTTTCGGCGGATTCTGAGGATACTTTCCCTAGTGACGAAGCGTTGGAGTCAACTACGGCTAGTGCTGGTGTTACTGAGCCTGATAGGTCTAATGTCAATTCTCATGGGGTTCTAGATTCTTTCGATGTAGCGAACGTTTAGGAGGATTTACCGGAGTAGTTCTCCCCCCTCCCTTTTTACCTTTGTTTTACATTCCTTTAAACACGGCATTTGTTTTGGATTTTGTCGTACATTTTTTTTGAACTTGTGCCTAGATGGCTTTATCCGATCTTATCTTCTTATTTTTCGGAGTTAAATTCTAGATCTCATCTCTATTATTTTGTTTTGAGATTTCGCCAAAGTCTTGAGTTTAGATTCTGAAGAGGCGTTTTGTGATAACCAAAACAAACTTAGTGCGTTTTGAAGTCGAAACCTTCGGATTTGTAAAAGCGCGTCAATACGTTACTCGAACATCTCGTACGACATGTCCCGAGAGGCGAATGATTACTCGGTTTCCTCTTTACTTCGGTTTTAGGGCTCGCGATGTAGACTCGTCTTACATGACCGTTTCGATAGTAAAGTAGTGAGTGTTTTGGTCGAGATATATCATTTCTTTCCTTTGTTCCATATATACCTGACTAAAATTTATATAGCGCGTTTTAATTTATGATGAATTGTATTAGAACCCTGATCCGCAAGGGATAAAGGTTAGAATCCGTAGAGGATTGTTTGAGTTCGTTGTTGTGGCCAGCAACAGACGAAATTATCAACTGTAAAATGAATTTGTATTGATAAAGACTTGAAATTTTGTGACTGATTGCGTTTTACAATGTTGGTAGCATGCAAATTAAAGGTAAATCCATGAAAACTAAAGGAAAAGATACTGGAAATGGGTTGCCTCCTATTTAGCGCTTTTGGTTAAAGTCGTTTAGCTCGACATTGCTGTGGGGCTATTTTTAATCAAAAATTCTTCTCCTTAGATAGGTCTTTCTATGTTCCTTCTCAGCTTCTTCGGATGACGTTTCGTTGTTCTATTGTGAATTGGGATTACGGACTTTCGGGTTAGATTATTTTTCTTCTTCGTTTTTGATCGGGACAGCGGGATAGAAAACACTTTTGTCTATGTTACTAAAGGAGATGCGTTGCTTTGACCAATCCATGATCGCTCCGGTAGTAGCCAGGAAAGGCCACCCGAGGATTATTGGTGTTGGATAAATTATTGTTGCCTCGAAGACGTAGAAATCAACCGGAGCTATATAATCTCTATTTCTTACAGGCACATCATGGGTGATTCCTTTCGGCGTTACACATGATTCGTTGGCCATCATGATCCTTGTTCGGGTTGGTTGAATGTGCCCAATGCCAATAGCAAGAGTCGATATACGGCGGACTCCTTTGTCTAGATGACGCGACCTTGTCTTGGGCTCGGATCATCTTGTAAGGCGCATAAGAGGTTGGTTTCAAGGGGGGATCCGTCACACTTGGGAGGTGCAATGAATTGGGAACTCCTTCACGGCTACGCCTTTTTGCCAGGTCCGAGGCAAGTTTTCAACGTGCGGCTTGTCCCGAGATGTGACCACTCTCGTCCCGACTCATCATGTTACTAATGGCCGTATCGCTTCGATCGAAGTGAGATTTTGAATGAGCGTTCACTACAAGAAAACACAGTTTTTGCGACTACCAAAATAGTCCCAAAATAGTCGCAAATGAGTCATTTGCGACTATTTTGGGACTAAAAAATTTAGTCGCAAATATTTAGTCGCTAAATACAGTGGTCACAAAACAGTCGCTCTTTTGCGACTAAACAGTGACACCAAATATCAGTCCTAATTTAGAGACTATGTTTGCGACTAATTGTAAAAAAAAAATTAAAAAAAAAAACAAAAACAAAACAAATTTTATTTATTAAATTAATTAATTATAAAATTAAAATTAAAAAAAAAACAAAAAACAAGAAGATCTTCGATCTTTGCCTGCATTTTTTTTTCCGCCTTCATGTTCTTCTCCCTCGCCGGCATCTTCTGCTCCTCCACCTGCATCTTCTTCTCCCTCGCCGGCGTCGGTCTGCTCCTCCATGGCCAAGATCTGCTCCTCCACCTGCACCCCGAGCTCAGCCTCACTCGCGAGCTCCCCCTTCTTCGCCGGCGCCGTCCTAGAACCCAGAAAAAATGAGAAATCGAATCTTGAAACACAAAACCATTACACATTTGGAGAACAGAGAAGAAACAAGACGAAGTAAATAGAAATCTAGAGAAAGGGTATTGTTTGAAATACCATGATTATCATGTTCTTAGGCTTGATTTCGCGGATAGTGTTCTCTTGATCCTCGATGGCCATTTTTCGTGAGAAACCTAATTACAAGAAGGGAGCAAAAAGAGAGTCTTTTACGAGTAAAGCTTGGAACTCCCAAGATCTGGAAAAAATAAAGCAAGTGAGATCTCAATCTCTTGGAGGATCTCAATCGCCTGGGAAATATAAAACAAGAGAAGAAAGAAAAAAGAATAATCGTAGGAAGGAGAGAGAGAAAGATTAAAAAAAATAATAATAAATAAATAAATAAAGCAAGTGAGATCCTCCACCGTTGGATTAAACCAATCAACGGTGGATGATCTCAATCCTTGTCTCAATGACCTAGCCAATGAGAAGGTCTTATTATTTTTGTTATTTTGTCGCAAATTAGTCCCAAATTAGGGACTATTTTGTGACTACTACTAAAAAAAATCGACTGAAGTTGCTAAACAGTCCCAAATTTGAGACTATTTTGTGACAATAAAAAATATTTACCCTAAACCCTAAACTTTAAGAACCTAGAAAGTTTGAATATGATTTTACAATGATTTGTGTATATATAAGTTCAAAATATGTTAAAACTTAAAAATAAGTAAATTTTGAAAGAATTTTTATTTTTCAAAATCATTCCTTATAAAACACATGTAACACTTAGTACATGTTATAATTATATTGAAATTTTGGTAAGTGTTATATTTTTTGTATATTATTTGATGTTTATGTGTAAGATCTAGTTTACAATTTAAGATTTATAGTTTATGATTAAGGGTTAGAGGTTTAAGGTTTAGAATTTAGGATTTATAAAATGATTATATTTAAAAAAAAGTGTAAGTGTTGAATTTTTTGTATATTATTAATTGATGTTTATTTGTAAGATCTAGTTTACAATTTAAGATTTAGATCAAGTTTATGATTAAGGGTTAGAGGTTTAGGGTTTAGGGTTAAGGGTTTGTGAATTGAGTTTAGAATTTATTGATTTCTATAAAAAAAATCAAGTGGAGTTGCAAATTAATCCCAAATTTGGGACTATTTTGTGACTACTATTAAAATTAGTCGCAAATTAGTCACAAAAACTGGGTTTGCAAATTATTGTACATGTTACCATAAACCCTAAACTTTAAGAACCTATAAGGTTTGAATATCAATTTACAATGATTTTGGGTATATAGTTGTTCAAAAATATATTTTAGAATTTAAGATTTAGAGTTTATGATTAAGGGTTAGATGTTTAGGGTTTAAAATTTAAGATTTATAAAATGATTATATTTTAAAAAATTATAAGTGTTGAATTTTTTTTGTATATTATTTGATGTTGTGTAAAATTTAATATTTAAATCAAGTTTATGATTAAGTGTTGTTTAGGGTTTAGGGTTAAGAGTTTATGGTTTGAGTTTAGAATTTATTGATTTCTAAAAAAAATCGAGTGTAGTTGTAAATTAGTCCCAAATTTGGGACTATTTTGTGACTAATATTTAAAATTAGTCGCAAATTAGTCCCAAATTGGTCACAAAAACTGGGTTTGCAAATTAGTGTACATGTTACCCTAACCCTTAAACTTTAAGAACATATAAGGTTTGAATATCACTTTACAATGATTTTGGGTATATAACTGTTCAAAAATATATTTTACAATTTAAGATTTAGAGTTTATGATTAAAGATTAGAGGTTTAGGGTTTATAATTTAGGATTTATAAAATAATTATATTTTAAAAATTGTAAGTGTTGAATTTTTTTGTATATTATTTGATGTTTATTTATTTGATGTTTTTGTATATTATTTGATGGTTTAGGGTTTATAATTTTTTTGTATATTATTTGATGTTTATTTAAAAAAAATCGAGTGGAGTTGCTAAACCGAAGCAAACCAGTCACAAATTTGGGACTACTTTTGCAAGTTCTTAAACAGTCGCAAATAAGCGACTATTGTGTGACTACTTTTTTTAGTCGGTAATTTGTGACTATTATGCCTCTGCATTATGAGTAGTCGCAAATCAGTCACAATATCGTCCCTCTTTTTTGTGACTAAAAAAAGTAGTCGCAAAAAATATTCACAAAAACTGTGTTTTCTTGTAGTGGTTTGTCGGTTGGGTTCGTGATTCTTTTGCCTCTTCTATTCGGGACCAGCTCGACTTTATCGGTTCATCAGGCTTATTGATGTGTCGGTTTGTTCCATCCTGAGAGTATTTTCCGAAGTTCTTTCTCCTTCTGGTGTCGAGGCGGGCTCCTTGCGCTTGATACGACCCAAAGTGCAGCTTAGTTCTTTGGAGTTTCTTTGGTCGTCGAGTCTCGTTTCTTCACGATTGAATGAGAGTGGTTCCATCGCCGAAGACGTTGGGACGTCGAATCGAGATCGAGCCACCTTCTGACCTTTCTTGGAGGAGTTCCCGCCGAGCCGGGGCTCTTGGTTTGCAGGTTTTGGGATTGATTTACCGAGGTTAACGTCTCTAATTTCTCCAATAGGGTTTTGTTGAACTTGTCTTGCTCCTCCGCCTTTTTCAGCAAAGCGGCTAGGATGTTCTGTAATTCGGCCAAGGGCACCAACACAGTCTCCATGTTCGCAGGAAGTATATCGTTGGGCTCGACTTTTCCTCCGCCGTTCATGTTTCCAACGTTTCTCCATTCGTCGCCGGAAAATTTTTTTGATATGTTTCTTCGTGTAAGAAAACTTCTTTAGTCCCAACAGACGGCGCCAAATTGTGGAAGTCGAAACTATCACAATAAAATTATTGTCAAGGATTTAAAGGGAACGGAAGTTTCTATGAACGAAAACACGAAAAGAGATCCAAAGATGGTTTTTATTGCTGCTGCGTAAATACAATGGTTTTTGCTTAGGGTAAAAAGTGTCCCCTGTATGAATGATGATACTAACTATTTATACAAGTTTTTCCGCATGGATCTCGGAAGACATTTTCAAATATTTCATTTTTTCTTTGTGCGACCACCGTCTTAAGTTTTCTTCTAAGGTAATCGACGGGTTGGATCGCCTTATGGGCCTTCAGCTCGGCCTATAATTGAGGGTCTTGTTCTCGGCCCGTTAATTGATCTCGGCCCACAAAGCATTGAACTTAATCTCGGCCCACGAAGCATTGAGCTCGACCGGTTTTGGATAGAGGGCTCGGCCTCGGCTTTTGGTCCGAGATTTGCTCTCGAGACAACTCAGGTCGGTTTGGTCTTTGACCCAACTAGGTTCGGTCAAGACATGGTTTCGTCAAGAAGTAATACTGATCTAACCTTGGCTCGGTCCCATTATGCTCGAGGTGGAACTGAGCGAGGTGATCTTGCCGAGGTGACGAGGCCGAGCTGCTCCTCAGCTCGGTCGTCCTTCTTTCCTCCCTTGGCTTGGGTCTGCCGAGGTTACTTCTCTTCTCGGCTCGGGTCTGCCGAAGTAACTTCTGTTCTCGGCTCGGCTATGGTCTAATGCATTCTTCTATATTTGGACGTCTTTATAATCTCGAAGGGGTGAAATCTGACCCCAACAATACTTATATATAGCCTCTTGTTATACACAACCATCATGCCACACGACACAACCACCACCATACACTACATAGTTTTTCATTCTATTTTTTATCGAGTTTCCAGTGAGAAGATCTCGCCTTTGTATCTCCATATAGAGAAGATTTATGAACTTTTTGTCTCTTAATAACTTTAATTATGAATTCTTCTTCATATATTTGCTTACTGTATTTGATGATGTCTGAATAGTTTGTTTGTTAGGTTATAGGTATTCAACGAGTTCGTGGATTATTAATCTATTATCGATTGATCAGGAAAAATCTACTGGATTTTTTCATCTTTACTTGTTTGTAATGGTGCTTGCTTTTTTATCATCTAGCAACTGATTTTATGTAGGTTTAATCTCTATAAGCTTGTTAAATCACTTGAACTAGAATTTGATGAGCATACGTCATAACCTACGAAAGTTAAGTTATGGAGTATTGTGAACAATTGAATTTTTAACGAATTAATGCATGCTTGTCTTCTTCTAATAACAAATGAAATTAAGCCTTTTAGGTTGTTAAATCATAGTGATCGGAGCCACGAAAGTGAAATGATATTAGGAGGATTAAGGTAAAAATCGGTTCTTAAACCCCACGTGGATTAGATTACATAGACAACCCCCTTATAAATAAGAGAGGGAGGAAGTCGAGCAGATCATCCGAAAAAACAAAAGCAATATTATAGAGGGGGAAAAAACCCTAAGAGCCATAGTACGACGACTTCTGAGATAGAGCGGCGGATGTCTAAGTGCACCGACAAGACCATTGACACCAATGCATAAACATGTCGATGATACCATCATTACTGTCAAGACGTACCCGATCAATGAACAGAAGATATGACAATAAAAAAACCTACAACAACTCTAAAAAGGACAAAACCTATAATAACCCTAAAAAGAGCAAAATCTACAATAACCTTATAAGAGGCGGAATTTACAGTAAACTCTAGAAGGGGCGGAATCTACAATAACTCTAGAAGAGGCGGAATCTACAATAGCTCTATAAGGGACGAAATCTATTGTAACTTTAAAAAAGACGAAATCTACAAAGATCCTAGAAGAGAGACTGTTAAGTTTTTTAGGCTTCGAACTCAAAATCAATTGACAATGAGTGGATTGGCCCAAGTCTCTAATATATTAGCTCAAATCCCTTCCCACTTCCAATGTGGATATATTCTTCACGCCCCCTCGTGATAATGGCCCGTCTAGCCATTAATCTCGACAATATTTCATTATATGATTAATTTTGGATTAGATCGATCGGGTCTCTTTCGATGGGTCGGATCGATTTTGGTTCGGGTTGGACTGCGTGTGTTCGAGCTCTGAAACCCTGTCAATTTTCCAGGGCTCCCAACTCAAAAACAATTGGCAATGAGTGAATTGGTACAAGTCTATTATATATTAGCTCAAATCCCTTCTCACTTCCAATGTGGAATATATTTTTCAGAGACCTACCAAAATCTCCAAAAAACCAATAGTCTACCAAAATGTTCTTAAGAAGCTCACTTGTAACCGTCCAGGTATAAAGAAGACTTCACATTCCCAAGAATCACACCAATAAAGCCTAACGGCTATATTTCTCTTAATTACCTATTATCTAGTTTCAATTTTCGAGAATTTCTTTTCTATTTTTAAGTCGTACGACCGTTGTATCCATAGCTCTATATAAGCTCTTTTTGTTTCATTTGTAAGACACGAATTAAGTTAAAAAGGAAGTTTTAAGTTTGATCTTTAAGATTGTTTGTTTCTTTCACAAAGTATGAGATTTATTTGTGTTTGATTGTTCTTTAGATTCTAAGTGTGTGATTCGCTTTAAATCTATAGACTCCAGCGGATTAAGAGTGTTTGAGTGATTCCGTTCTCTTGTTAGTCCCATTGATTGAGTAAGTCAATCACCTATCTATCCATTCCATCTCTACATCGACCCCCTTTTGCAAAGCCAGGCTTGGAATCTCTTGATCATCGAGTGATCTTAGTATTAGAGTGAGTCAATCACCTCAGTCCGGTGGATCGATTTTGGTTCGGATTGGGATGCGTGTGTTCGAGTTATAATATCATGTTAATTTTCTAAGGTTTTAACTCAAAACCAATTGACAATGAATGAATTAGCTCAAATCCATTATATATATTAATTTAAATCTCTTCTCACTTCCAATACGAAATATATTCTTTGAGACCTACCAAAATCTCAAAAAAAAACAATAGTCGACCTAGAGATTCGACATGAACTCGAAGACAAGCAACTATCAACTCTCCATAGCTTTCACAGCATTTCAAAACGGAGGCCCAATGGCCCACAATTAACGGGTTCTGCATAAGTCCAATATCTGGAGAATATCACCACGTCACGCAATCTTGACCGTTCGATACAACAAGTATCACAAAAATAAAAATTTATTTTTTTTCATTTCTCTTCTTCTTTTTTCTACGCGCCACCATCTTCTACGGGTGAAACCGGAAATGACTATTTTATCCTTATTCCCTTATCGTCTTTATCCAACTTTCTCTCTCTCCATTGAAAGATTTCTCCGGTAACTCAAATTTCGCAAGTTCTCGGGTCAAAGTTGTTTCTGATACGGAGAAGATTTTTTCGGCGATTTTGTTTGTTCCCTTCGCCGATTGATTTTATTGAAGAAAACAAATTTATCCGGCGGCGATGTCGGCGATTTCGATCCACCGGACTGAGCTGCTTAGAATCACGCACAATCGGTCGCGAATTTTCCGGCAGAGATATCGGAGAACTATTCTTCCTTGGAGAATGTAAATCCACACACACTTCCCTTTTCTTTTCCCCCATCGTTTATCTCTATTCCACAAGTTTTTTTTTTTTTTTTTTGATTTGACCAACACAGGACGATTAATTCGAGATCTTCTGATACATCTAAGAAAGAAGAGTTGTCAAAATCGTCTACGATTCCTCAAGTTGATCAATTAAGACCTGATGGTTTGAGATTCGACCGTTTGCAACCTCCCGAGCTTTTTCAAGAAGATAGATTGGAATTTGGTAAATTCGTAGCACGAGAAGCCATGCTTGATGAAGAATATTGGGTGAGGTTAAAGGAAGTTTCGATTCTTG
Organism: Eutrema yunnanense; assembly: GCA_002933935.1. Taxonomy (NCBI): domain Eukaryota; kingdom Viridiplantae; phylum Streptophyta; class Magnoliopsida; order Brassicales; family Brassicaceae; genus Eutrema; species Eutrema yunnanense. The sequence goes on from PKML01051581.1 coordinate 118,330, forward strand.
ATCCCGAGCCAATCTTTCGTTGAATTATCTTCTGAAGATTGATTGTTTTATGTTTGGTTCGAGTTTGTGATTAGACAGCAGCTTGGCTACGTGCAGAAAGTCATTGGGAAGATCGTGCCAATGAAAGGTAAAAGCCAAGAAATAATCAAAATCTTGTTGTTCATCTTCATCATTGCGAGTGTATACCGATTTTCCCTATTGATAGCAGCAATCTTGTTAGCAAACAAATGATCTGAATTGTTGTAGGAAGTATCAAATAGTTTATAAGTAGGTTCGATGTTGGGTACGCCTGATTAAAAAAACTGTCTTTCCTAAACACAGATATGTTGATAACTTCAAAAGGAAATTTGCAGAGCAGGTAAGCAGTTAATATCCGATTTTTTCCTTCTTATGTCTTTCCTTAATTTGAGGAAAGTTTATTCAGTCAGTTACTATTTCGAATTTTCAGGAGTTCAATGCCATAAAAAGAAGATGCAGAGGGCTCCAAGCGATGAAATGCGCCTGTATTGTTGCGGTATAATATGTTTTCACTTTATTGTCGATAGCTTCGTATTACATATACACTTTGCCTGTTTACTTATTCTTTTAGGATTATACTGTGTTTGCACTTCTTTTCCTTCTGAAGAGTTTGCATTTTATCAGCTATTGTTGTTGCATTTTAATCAGGTAAAGAAGGAAGAGAGGCACATTAAACGCTCAGTAATCAAAAGTGTGGTTGGGACGCTTGATTTGAGCATACGGTTTTTCTTGCAGGGAGAGACCTTTCCTGGGGTATATTTCTTCCGGGTTTGGGATTCAGTTTCTTGCTTTGGATGTAATATCAAAAGCTTCCTAATAAGTTGCATTTACGTGCAGGAAAAGGTAAAGTCTCAACTGTTCTGCAGCATAAACCGGGAAGGATCAAATAGGTATGGTTATATTGCAAATCTCTGTGTTGCGAAATCAGCACGCCGCCAGGGCATTGCTTGCAACATGTTACGTTTCGCTGTCGAATCAGCCAGATTGAGTGGTAATAATAGTAATGATATTGGAAAACAAAAAAAGGCCTGTCTTTGTAATGATTGTCTCTTAAGCCGTTAAATAAGTTTAACATTTGGAAATGAGGATCTAAACCAAATGTGGATGTATTTGGTTTGCAGGAGTTGAACAAGTATATGTTCATGTACATAGAAACAACTCAGTTGCTCAGGAACTATACCAGAAGACCGGTTTCGAGGTAAAAAACCTCAAATTCATTACTCCGAAAATCGATTTTCTTGACCTGACACATATGTTCTGTTATTGGACCAGATCGTTGAAACGGGACAATCTGAATCATCAGATGATACATACTTGCTCCAGTACACAAGATAACTCGCAAGAAACGAAGTGTGTTCTCTCTGCCCTTTCTTTGGTTTTTTATTTTGGGGAATGGGAGAGAAGAATCAAGACGCAGACGAGTGATTGATTGCTATATATAAACAAAAACTCTAATGTGAAGTGTATTACGTCCAAGTTTTAATGTACGATTGTAGAGAAGTTTACAATAAGCTCTTGATTCAAACAAACATCCAAAAAGGCTATGGAGTTTGCACCCTTACATAATTCTAATTCGAAACCAAAACTAAAACTTGAAAATAAGTTATATATGTATTTGATTACAAATCACAGAACCGAAACCTTACCGATTTAATTAAAACATATTAGATTACAGACCAAAAAACACATGTTTGGACAGTAGTAAAATCGTCTCTGCTTTTCTCCAAAAACAAACAAAGCAGAGAGAGAGGGGTCAGAGTTTCTTTCAGCAATCGGCAAGGTTTTTCGTAAGGTGGTCTAAGAAGGGATCCATCTTCAAACCTACGATATTGACATTAGGGTTTGAGTGACCTCGAACGAATACATCCGTAATCTGCAAAAGAGAGAGAGATCGGTTTCTCTATTCAGGGTTTGTTCGTTTCTTTATGAAGAAGACGAAAAGATCTTGAGGTTTTTATTTATTTACCTGAGTGCATCCAAAGACTTTCAACACTTTCAGGGATGAACAGTTATCGACAATGTAGCCTAATGAATCGTCCGAGATATCTCGACACCAGGATACATCCAAAATCTGCAACTTTCCGGAATGTCTAGCAAGTGCTGCGGCCGTGTTATGGCCAACCTGAAAACATAAAACAAATGTGCCAGTGTGTGACTTAAGCATGGCTCTATGGATTGGTGGCATAATGGAACAGAGACCCATTTACCTTCTTCACGTTGTTTAGTGATAGCTCCTTCAGTGAACCGCCTGCGATTTCAACAAATGCAGCTACAGCTTCATCGCTATTAAGAGAGATAAAACATATGAGGCATCTGTTAAACTTTGACATACGACACAGCAAGCACACAGATCATAACAACATGACTATAATGTGTATTGGTTTAAAAATGGAGAAAACAGATAACGTCTCCAAGATTAACATATTGGCAGAACCATCTAACCAAGTATCACCATAAATTTCTCACACATAACGAATAATAAGAAAATCCCAAGAAATCACGGATCATGTTCTTAATATATAACAGGTTGCGATACCACATTTGAATGAGATAGTAACCTTCCAGTAAAGAGACTTGCCTGAAAGAGTTGCGACAAAAAATCAATTTCTCCAGAGCTTGACAGCCATTTGCAAGGTGACCCAGAGCAGAATCAGTCAGCTTGCATACGTTAGCCAGGTCAAGCACGCTTAAATTAGGACAGTTTTCAGATATGTCTTTAACAGAAGAGTCAGTTAATTTCCTGCACCAAATTCCCAAAGACAAATAAGTACTCAATTCGGAATGACGGAATCTAAGGGGATGAACACAGAAATTCAAGAAGCATACACAGAGTTGGTCAAAATTAGCTGCTTCAGGGCTTGTCCTCTAGCAGTAACAAACTCCCTCAAGAACCGACCCCTGACTGAAGGAAGATCCACAAGGGACAATACTTCCAGCTTCTCAAACTTTTTTAATGCCGACAGAATAAGCTCCAGGTCGATGTTTTGGCACTCGTTGATATACAATTCCCTTAAAACTGACCCCAATGAATCAGATAGCATGTCAATGCTAGATGATGTTAGAAGAGAGCATTGGCTGAGATTAATAGTTCTAATCGCAGGAGCAGCGGAAACAAGTGCCCGTAGCCCCACATCGGAAAGCCGGCATGCACCACTTAAAGATAGAGAAGACAGCAGCGGCAAGTTTTTTGGTGACCTTGCTAAGGTGGAGGGTAATACATAATCTGGCATACAACGCCCACACATGTCAAGTTGAAGAACCTGTTTCAAAAAGGAGGCGAATGTGGACTTTCGTTACAATGTACACCTTAATGTCATCTTACACATGGACTTTTTCTTAGGTATGAAAACATGTTAAACTACAGGATAATTCACAATTTATTCCCTTCAGAATCATTAAGAATGAACAGCTAACCTCACATACGGTTCAATATCCAATATAAGCTACTCGGGGGTAAAATATACCGAAAATGTTGTCTTGTTAGATATAAAAAACATTCAGCTAAATGTGATATATGATGCTGTATTAAAGTAAAACTGAACTTGTAAGAGTAAGATACCATCAAGTTGCTGGTGTCACAGTTCTTAAAACATTCGGTGAACTGTTCCTCGGTCAGCCATGAGCAATCGGGAACACAAATTCCTGTTGGAGTTCCACGGACAAGAAGATCAAGAAAGTGCACGTCCATTCTCCTAGAATCACAAAGCAATTGACAAAGCTTAACCCTCAGTGCGTCTGGAACATAGTCAAGCGAAGTGATGGCATCAGCATTCTTGACAAGAATTCGCAAAGATAGTTCTTGGAGAGATGGAGCCCTCGGAGGGACAAAACTGTAGTTTCTTCTGGGAGCCCAAATAATTGACGAAGAACTTTCTTTGTTGGAGACACGAGTACCATTATACAGAATCGTGTTCTCTTCTCGGTCCTTCATTATTTTCATGGCAGTAGAGAAGGGGCCAGGCCAATCTTCGACTTCTTGTTCAATCTCTTTATCTGACAATTCCTCATCTTCCTCCATTCGAGCATCAAAACGAGCAAATCTGTAAGCATTTTTCTCTGCAAAGTCGCGAAAGCGCTGATTCCTTGAAGCGTTTCCAATTTCACCACCATTATGAACCTGTGTTTGTACTGCATTAACCGCCGCAGACAATTCTGGTCCAGAGGCATCAGGGGGTTTCTGATTGTTAACTGAGTTCTCGATTTCCATTTCTTCTACACCAACTCCGGTACTCTCATTCGCGATAGGAGGAGAGACACTCTCCACCTGAATACCCTTACCCTTCTCCTCCCGAGTATATTTTCTTCTACCCATTGAGCTACTTGGCTTCTCCACATCATTGCCTATGTAGGAATCTTCCACTATCCCCTTTCCTTTGTTCTTACTTTCTACTAGCAAAACTTGAGCATGATTCTCCAGTAAGATGCCATTGTCACTCCTATCTGCCAACACTGTCTTTCCCTTCTCCTCATTGATCATTCTTCTGACAGTATCACCCATAATATCTCCATTAACTACTGCATCAGCTTCATTGTTTTCTTCAACCAAATCCACACAAACCCTCTTGCGTTTACTCCCACTTCCTGATTTTCCCTCCTCAGAAACATGCACAACCTTCTTTCCCGTATTTCTTAAGTTTACATCCGATTCGTTTTCCAAATCCAACATCCTAGATTCAATTGCAAATCTACCACTCCCACTGATTTCAACTTCATAAACACCATTATCTACACACCTCCTAGCAACTCTCTTCCCTGACCGCAAACTCAAAAATCTTTCACCAACACTCGACTCTCGCTTACCACAAACTGAAACACTAACCTCTTTCTCAACAAATCCATTCAGAGATTCATCGCCGTCGCATTGATAAGCAAGACGAGGACTTCGCCTCCGGAAAGTGTCAGTGGGTCCATCAACAGGAACCGATCCTTCGAGTGCGGGCTCAACTGGCGAGCGGTGAACACTGGGCTCTTGTGACCGAGCGGGAGTGGACGGGTGGATGATGTCGGACCGTCGTTTAGGGCTTGACTTGCCTGAGACCGATGGTATTTCGCGAGATCGGAGCATCGTCATGGTTGGAGTAAAGCGAAGAGAGACGAATCAGAATCTAGAGGAAAAAAAAAAAAGGGGAATGAGGGTTTCTAGGGGTTTTAGGTGAGGGGAGAAGAGGAAGAGGAAGAGGTTGGTTGGATAAATTAGGGTTTGCTGTCGATTTTCGCGCCAACAGATGCATATATGTGTTTATTCCTTTTTTCTAGGCGATGGACACGAACAATTTCACAAATACTGTTATTATATGACATATTTCACAAATATTAAAAAAANAAATCATGAAACTCAACTGGTCAAATTGTAAGTTGCAAAGCCAGTTCTCGTGAACGCATCGAAATCGCCGGCGAGAAATAACATATTTCAGATCCGATCGGAGAAAGTGAGACCATACCAATGTGAAAAGCAAATATAAACATGGCATAATCACTAACTCCAACACCCATGGAAGCATCTTCATAAATCGATTTATCTGTATTGAATCAGTTTTTGAGAAAAACTGTTTTCTGATAATCGCCTTTCAATCTCCGTGAGGAGAGAGAAGAGAGCGATTTAAATTAGGATGATTAATTTATAAGGTGAAATGGAGAAGTTATATATTTATTGAGTTTATTCAACAAATTTCTTGGAAACAAAAAAAACCTAAAAACACTTCAACTAAATGATATTTGTCAGAAAAATATAGAAATTATTTTGGCTACCTAAATAATACGCAAACTATTAAGAACTTCTTATTTAATACTAAAACTAATAGATCGTTAAAATTTTATATTCGCGAGTTGCGATTTAAGAGATGTTAGCCATCTAATAAAAACGATTAACCAATGTTAGTTTTTAATAAGGAAAAATCATTGCTAACTATACGAAATATATCATATCACATGACCATATATGCAAACTATATAAATGTATCTTTAACTATACGAAATATATGGTTACTATGGTGATATGTACGAGCTATCAGTGGTTATGTCGTCAACTACATGTACAAAATAAATGCATCTTTAACTACACCAAGTATATAAATGCATCTTTAACTACACGAAGTATATGGTTACCATAAGCATTTGCGTAATCGGAATAGTGTAACCAACGACGGAATCCGGTACCGTCGCCGTTCACATGGCCTTCATCTTCCAATCAACCTCACTAGAAATAACAATTCTCTATCCATTGTGGCTCATTCTGATTCCGATCTTCCATCCCGAACCGCCTTCTCTCGCCGCACGTTTCTCCTCGCGCCGCCACTCCTCTCCACCGCTGCTTCAACCACCTCCACATCTCCTTCCCACCCACTCTTCTTCAGCTTAGCCGCGTTACCCAACCCTTGCCGCACAAACAAATCAAATAGCTTGCTTAGTGGAAAGCTAGGTTTAAAAGAAGACTTGGTCAAAATCAGTAAATCGAGATCTTGTAAGGAAGAGAATGGCAACTAGTCCTCACCTTGGCACAAAGGAGACGACATAAAAGAGAAGGAGGCGACAGAAAGGACATCACATCGAGGAGAGAGAAAACATGGAGGAGAGGGAGAGAGGCGGCCACGAGAGAGAAGAGAGAAAAGTGGCTAAGATTTTGGAAAAGAATGAATGACTTAGTTAGGTATTTATAGAGAAATTGTTTTCCAAAAAAAAAAGGAAAAACAAAAGAAAATGAAGATTTGAGATTATCTAAAAAGAATATAGAATATTTGGTTGAGAATAAAATAAAAATGAAATATTTAGTTGGGAATATTCCGAAAGGATCTAGAAATCAACTTAAACCAGAAATTAGAAACGGAGATATACCGGACCGAAGGTCGGGTTATCACAGTTTCTTTGTACGATCTAACGTTGTTATGTTCTTATTTACGTCATTGAAATTTGTTAGGTTTTTGTTTGCTATTGGTTGGATCAGACTCTTCCAACAACTTTTAGTCTTTTACCTTTCGAATGATGCCATAGATATTTTAAGAAGCGGGTAAACAAATATGATACATGACTTTTTTTTCTTATTAATTGAGCAACATTACCATTGTCTTTTTTTTTTTTTTCTTATTAGAACTTTATGATATTTTTATAACGATCAATAAATCACATTAACATCAATACATTGATGTAGATAACTATAAATCTTCTCCTCGTTTCTCAAACTCAGAGGCGGGAAATGGGTGCCAAGAAAGAATAATCCGTGTAGCCAACAACTGGATCTTGAGTGTAAAACGTCTTCCGATCATATTTATTCAACTTTGCATCACCCTTAAACCGCGAAACCAAATCCGGGTTTGCAATAAACAGCCTGCCAAAGGAAACCAAATCAGCATCTCCTTGTTGAATAGCTTGTATACCGAGTTCTTTGTTGAATCCTCCACTAGACATAAATGTTCCATTGTAAGCCATTCGCAAGCTCTTCATTAGTTTAGCTTCTTCTTCATCACTGCCTTGCCTTCCCGACTCTGTTTGCCCGTAGGCGTGGTAGCGAGGTTGTGTTACGTGAAGGTAAGCGAGCTTCGAGCCATTCTCATCCTGTAACTTATTCACCAAATCAACCACGGCTAGCCCTAGGGTCAATGGGTCAGAATCAGTTGCATCAAGGTGGTCTATTGCCGGAGATATCCTCACACCAACTTTACTAGCTTCTATGGCTGAAATTACACCTTTCACTACCTGCAATCAACCCCATGTTTTCAATGTCACAGCTAGTATGAACAAATGTTTGATATATATTATCAAAAACAAATTGTTAAATATAATTGCAAACTTTATAAAAACATATAAGATATTTTATTGGTACCTGAAGAAGGAATCTGCAACGGTTTGCAATGGAACCTCCATACTGGTCAGTACGGTCATTGATCCCATTCTTCAAAAACTGATCAATGAGGTAACCGTGAGCCCCGTGGATCTCGATCCCATCAAAACCAGCTCGGATTGCATTCAACGCCGAGTTGCGATAATCTTCCACTATTCGAGGTATCTCAGAAGCTTCTAGAGCTCGGGGTTTTGGGTATTTCCCATGTGAACCATCGGGCAACAGAACCCGCCATCTTCCCGAGATGGGTTTGTCTGTTGACGATATTGGCGATCCTCCATTAGGTTGATACACTGTTTTATTAATCCACAAAAAACAAAAAGACTCAAAACGTTAATTTCCCAATTACTTTTCAAAATGTGGGTTTACAATTAAGTAAATAAGGAAATATACATGAATGAGAAGCTCGTCCAACATGCCATAATTGACAAAAGATGAAACCTCCCTTGGCATGAACTGCTTCCACAACTTGCTTCCATGCCTCTACTTGTTCCTCCGAATAGATTCCAGGCACATGTGGGAATCTACAAGTTACTTACATACATTATAAATTTATATAACTCTTGTCTATTGTAAAAGCATGCCAAGAAACATTGGCTTTGAATTTTGGTGATGTGTAATCAATGTCCATAGATATGAAAATTCTTTATTTGACTTTTGTTTGAATGTGGTTGAGATTTAAACCAAAACTAGATTCTAAACCCGTGCGTCCGTGCGTAATAAAGTTTTTTGTAATATATAAAATATAAAATGAGGAATAATAACTAATTTAAATATTATTGATTCAAATATGTTTAATTTGTAATTTTTAAATTTATAATAGATTTAATATCTGTTTGGCAACATGTTCAATTTATTTTTAAAAACAAGGAATGTTTGGAAACAGATTCTAAAAATGCATTATTGGTGGTTCGGGTTATTCACATTCCTCACTAAAATATACAAACGTTTTTTTATTTTGACTCCTAAAAAATACACGTTTCCTTTAAACTGAAATAAAAGTTATTTCTTTTCAGTGAAATAAGATAAATAGTTTTTATTTGTTTGTCACAATAAATTATTTTAGTGGTGTATAAATTTCGTAAATTTTCAATTCAAAACCGATTAACAAATAGATTGGTCTTTATTATCTCGTAATAATCAAATCTCTGAAACTTTAGATGTAGAATTTTCTAACATTATTAGAGCATCCACATTGGTAATAAAATGTGGATGTCTTTAAATATAAAATTATTAAAATTTGAGTAAAAGGAAGAAAGAGAGTGTTTTTGGTTGAAATAATGGGGTGTATTGAAATATAAAATTAATAAAATTTAAGTAGAAAGAGAAAATAGTGAGTAGTTTTGGAGAGATTGTGTCTCCGGGAAGACATAAGAGAGTGAAATTAGGAGTATGTTTAAATATAAAATTAATAAAAGTTAAGTGAAATGATGAAAGAGAAGGTATGAAGTTGAATAAAAGGATGAGAGAGTGTATTTTTAATATTTTTTTATCTGTGAGACATCACATTTTATGTGCAATGTGGATGGTCTTAAGGCTCTAATTTGTTTTTATTTTTGATAAATTAAAGGCTCTAATAGAACAATAATAATAAAAAAAAGTTAGTTTTACCTTTTTATTTTTCTAATTATTCTGAATTATAGTAATATAAGAGTTCGTATCTTATTTTTATAAAATAATAATACTGATCTGAGTTACTTTTTAATTATAATTACGATAAGTGTCGGAAAAAATGAAATTACGAGATTACCCTGAGGATCCGGGTGAGACCATGGTGCCTTCGGAAATGAGAAAACCGCCAGGAGTAGTGCGTTGAGCATAATACTCCGCCAACGCCGCGTTTGGAACGCCGTTCAACGCCCTGCACCGTGTCATCGGCGCAAGAACCACTCTGAAAACGCAAACGCAAACGCTTACGCAAACACTATAATTGAGAAAGATGGAATCAGTCAGATAAACCAACTCACCGATGAGAGAGATCGAATCTGCCCATCTTGTAAGGAGAGAAAAGAGTATCGGTAGAGTTTCCATGCGCCGCCATTTCTCTGCCGATCAACTTCAATTTTCAGTAGAGCGACGAAGCAACGGAAAAATCTCAGCTTTGGGAAATCGACGGTCAAAACAAATCTCAGATCTGAGACATCAACGGTCGAAAACAAAAGATTGATTGGTGGCTAAATCTTCAATATGAAAAGAACAAAACAAAGATATAGTTGCAGAGAAATTGGGAGAGTGAAAGTTGATTTTATGGAGCGGAGGAGGAAAGTTCTCGGCATCTTGGACCGGACCGGACCGACCATGTTTTTCACGTGCGGCTGATTTGTTAAAAGATTAGTTTGGTCCGCGTGAGATATTTTATTCTTTTTTTTTTCATTCGACATTTTCATGAGCTCTTTTTAAAAAAAAATTAATTTTTCGGGTTTCGAAAAAAAAACTCACCAACTTTACATTTTCGGAAACCAAAGCAAAACACTATTACCAAAACAGAATCGAAGAATAAAATGATTTCTGTTATTGATTTTCCAAATTGGGGAAGATGATGTATACAAGTATTTATATATGTGGTTAGACTAAACCATAACACTAAACCAATTTTAATTTACTATACAAGTAAACCGGATCAATATGGTTAACAGCCTCCCTCAAGATGAAGGTGTGAAGAGATTGTGAACACCCATCTTGGATATATTCTCTCGGATATATTCTCTCGGAAAGGGGCTGGATAAAGTGCCTTTGTCAAGACATCTGCAAGCTGATGAGTAGTCTTAACATACATTGTCTTTAAGAATCCAGAATCAATAGCCTCCCTGACCTTGTGACAATCTATTTTAAGATGTTTTGTGCGCTCATGAAATACAGGGTTGCTTGCAATACTCAGAGCAGCTGTATTGTCACAATAGAGATAGGCAGGAAGTGATGTTGGCACATGAAGATCTTGTAACAAACGATATAACCAAACCAATTCCTTCGTAGCCATGTGCATAACACGATATTCTGCTTCAGCAGTGCTAGCAGAAACAGTATCCTGTTTCTTAGATTTCCAAGATATCAAAGAATTACCAATGAACATGGCATAACCCGTGACAGATCGTCTTGTGTCTACACAAGCTCCCCAATCCGAATCACAATATCCCCTAAAATCAAATTTATCATTTGCAGCATAGAATAACCCTTCACCAATTGTACCCTTCAGATATTGCAAAACCTTATGAACCGCCTGGAGATGTGGAACACGAGGATCAGAAGAATACTGAGCCAATTTTGATACAACAAAACTGATGTCTGGTCTGGTGTAAGTTAGATACTGCAGCTTTCCAACTAAACGTCTATATTGCTTTGCATCAGCCAATACCTCTCCTTCATTCTTTGAGAGTTTCTGTTTAGGTTCCATTGGGATGGAAGAAGGTTTGCAACCTGAAAATCCACATGATTCTAACAAATCAAGGACATATTTTCTCTGGTTGACAGAAATACCTTCACTGGATCTTGCAATCTCCAATCCAAGGAAGAATTTTGGAGGACCAAGATCCCTGAGTTTGAAATGAGAACTCAACTGTGTCTTCAAATCACAGCATTATCATCCGTACTAGATATTAAGATATCATCGACATATACCAAAACCACCAGATACTTCCCAGCAAATGGTTTGACAAACAATGTATGATCTCCATTGCATTTCTCAAATCCCAGAAGAACAAGAGTCGATGAAAATTTGAGAAACCATTGCCGAGAGGCTTGTTTGAGACCATAAATGGATTTCCACAATCTGCAGACAATTTTAGGAGAAACTGTCTCACCCTTAAGTTATGAATAGCCTGGAGGAAGTTTCATGTAGATCTCCTCATCTAATTCACCATTTAGAAAAGCATTTGAAACATCAAGTTGCGTAAGAGACCACTTGAGCTTTGGTGCCAGAGCCAACAGAAGTTTCACTGTGGCAAGCTTAGCTACTGGTGAAAATGTGTCCATAAAATCTATTCCTTCTTGTTGCGTATACCCTTTGGCAACCAAACGAGCCTTGTATCTTTCAACACTCCCATCTGCATGATACTTCACTGTAAAGACCCATTTACAGCCTATAGCAACCTTTCCAGCAGGTAAATCACATACACTTCATGTTCCTGTCCTTTCCATAGCTCCCATCTCCACTCCCATAGCGTCACACCATACCTCAAACAATTGTGCTTCAGAAAACTTTTGTGGTATGGGAATTTTGGTGATAGTGTTAAGAAAAGCTTGAAAAGGTTAAGATATATATGAATAAGAGATGTCATCTCTTATTATAACAATGTAGTTAGCTTAGTAAGAGTACTATTATAACAATGATAGTCCTGCAAATGTTTTGGGAGAGTGATTTGTCTGCGAGACTTAGATCCAGAAGGAACCAAAGCCTCAGAAGATGACACATCATATGTGGAATGTGTATCAGAAGATGTTTGCACGATAGGCAGAGGAACATCATGGGAAGCAGGAGAATGTAATAGAGGAAAGAAATCCTTTGTATCATCTTTAATGGTAGATGATACAAAAGGGAAAATATCCTCATGAAAAATAACATGTCTTGAAATGGAAACAGAATGTGTCTCTATATCTAGTAGCTTATACCCTTTATAACCAGTGGGATATCCTAGAAATACACATGCCTTTGCTCTAGGTTCAAACTTATGTCTATTTTTAGGAGAAGTAGAGCTATAGCATAAACATCCAAAGGATTTCAAAGATTGATAATCGGGCAGCTTACTAGTTAGTTTCTCAAAAGGAGATTTATTATCTAGAACCGGAGAAGGTAATCTATTTATAAGAAACACTGCTGTTAACACACAATCCCCCCGGAACTCTAATGGTACTTGTGACTGAAATAGAAGGGCTCTTGCTACATTTAAAATGTGTTGATGCTTTCTCTCTACAACTGAGTTTTGTTCAGGGGTTTCAGGACAAGAGTGATAAGCCGCAATTCCTTTCATTAAGTAAAGTTCAGTGAATTTCAATTCATGAGCATTATCAGACCTAACAGATTTCACTTTCGTATTAAATTGAGTTTCAACCATTTGAATGAAAGTGGGAAATACTTGTAAAACATCTGATTTAGCATGAAGCAAATATATCCAAGTTGCCCTACTGTAATCATCAACAATTGTAAGGAAATACTTATAACCATCGACAGTAGGAACAGAAAAAGGACCCCATGTATCAATGTGGACTAACTCAAAAGGTTTAGTACACATGTTATTTCGAGATTTGAATGGGAGATGCTTCTGTTTCGACAAATGACAGGTATGACAAACATCAGAAGTTTTATTTGATTTAGACTTTCCCAAGTTCAGTACAGTAGAAAGAGAATCTATCTTAGACTGAGATGGATGGCCTAATCTCTTATGCCATGTGACATGATCCACTTGTAAACTAGCACAAGAAAGAGAAATACCTGACAAAGAGACAATTTTATTTGCATTATTGAAATCCAGAACGTATAAGTTTCCAACTTGACTACCTTGACCAATCATCAATTCCTGAGTAATTGCCTGAATAAAACATTCATCAGCCGTAAAACTCACTTTAGAATGAAGAGTTTTAGTCAAAACACTCACACTTAGCAAATTGAATTTGAATTCAGGAATGTAAAGAACATTGTGTAGAGAGATAGCATCAGTTAATTGGATGAATCCTATGCCCACTATCTTAACTGTGTAACCATTAGGAAGAGTAACAAAGGTTCTATCTAGGGCTGTGTAACTAGCAAAGAGGTCTTTAGTATGAGTAACATGATGAGTTGCCCCGGAATCTATTACCCAAGCTCTAAGAGACACTTCTGGTTCCGTAGATATAGAAGAAATAAGCATGTCGTAATAAGCATGATTATAAAGATTCAGAAATGTACCTGATACCGATGAGATAACAGGTGCAGAAGTTGAAATTGAAACACAAGCAATTTCAGGTGAAGACATAACACTAGGGGCTTGAAGCTTGGAGCTAAAGAAGGAGATCATAGTCTGAATCTGATCTTTTGTCATGTTCTCAAAATCATTGTTCATTTTCTGTTCTGAATGTCCCATAACAGGGGTAGAAGAAATGTTGTTGACAGCAGCCATATTAGCAGTTCCCACGGTTTGTATTGGCTTTCCTTTTGGATGACCAGGTGGGAAGCCATGTAACTTGTAGCATCTATCAACAGTATGGCCAATCTTCAGGCAATGAGAACATTTTGGTTTCTTAAAACCTCCTTGAGACAAGAGAATGTGAGACTGATCATAAATATTTGATTCTTGAACATGAAAGGTAGCTGGATTTGTGAGCACCTTGTTAGCAAATCCCACAACACGTTGACTTTCGTCCTGATCCAACATGTTGTATATCTCAGATAAACCGGGCCTTGGTCTCATGTTCAAAATCTGACCCCGTATGTTAGCAAAGCTATCATTTAATCACATCAGAAACTGAATGATTTTGCTTGTTTCAGCATCTTCTATCAACTCTTTCACTTGATCACAATTGCATTTCTTAGCAGCATTGGTCTTTGTATTCGCAAGTTGTTCCCATAGAGTTTTCTTCTTAGTGTAGTAGGTAGAAAGATCTAGAGAACCTTGCTTAAGAGTGTAAATTGACTGCTCTAGTTGATACTTCCGTGGCAAATTGCTAACACGAAATCGTAGAAACATATCATTCCACATCTCAGCAGCATCTTCGTAATACAAAATGCTATCATAGATCTCCTTGTTTACCACATTCATCACCCAAGCTTTAACCATACTATTGCATCTACTCCATATCTTGAACATACTATCAGTTACGTCAGGTCTAGGGAGAGTTCCGTCTACAAATGCTTGCTTGTTCTTTGCATCTAGACTAATTCTCATCGCAATATACCAGTTATTGTAATTTGATCCGTCAAGAATATGTGAGACACTCATGGCAAGCAAACAAACTATTGAAAATCAGAGAGTTGGCTTACCCGATGATTAAGGGGGTATATTCAATTTAGCATTTAGAGTGATTTGTATTAAAATCACAAATCATATGTTATTTAAATATGAATTTTTTTTAAAAAAAATTAAAATCTTATGTTATTAAACTAGTGATTTGTTAATGAACTTTCAAATCTATTGTTATTAAAAATATTTTAAGTAGTGTATTTTAGGGGACTTTTAGTGATTTGAAGATGTTTTATTGGAGTTTCTTAATTACCAAAAAAAAAAAAAATCTAAATCTCATGGCTTTAGGTGAGATTTCATAGAATTTTGAAAACAAATCATAGCAAATTTACCTAATTCACTTAAATCATCTAAAAAATCATTAAAACTAAAATCTTTCTAAATCCTCCTAAATACTAGATTGAATACACCTCCTAAAATTCTGATGGAAAATAACAAAAGTTGTATGTTCTGGACTGATAACTGGTCTCCATTTGGGAGCCTTAAAACCTTCTTGGATCAGCCAAGTCCCTTCACACCTGGGAATCAGCTTATCATCTTCTTTGGACAGCCTATGGAAAAACAACGCATGGAGAATTCTATCAGCAAGAACTCTCAATTGCAACTCCAAATTCACCAAAGGAATTAATCTCACTAGTTAGATTTTATTGGGCTTGGGCATTTTTATCGTTGGTTCAAAAAGGTTATTTGATGGTTATTGGGTTTTAAGTCGTTGGGCCTTTATTTTCTAAGGATAACTTATGTAAAATTGGTGGGCACATTTGCTACTTTTATACTATAATACTAATGCAATGAAATATTCAAAAAAAAAAAAATCCACTTAAACATTGTAAATCTCACCACCCAATCTGATTACTATAATACTATAATATTTATCCTCGTTTATCGACATTATTCTCGGCTTCATATACACTTTCCAGTGTCCGAAATTTGTTTCATCAAGCATGAAGATCTTCTGGATTGCAACGAGTTCTTTAGACGTGTTCATGTTTTTCTCAAGATCTCACATGTGTTCGAAACGTACTCCTTCGGTTAGGTGTCCTGCTCTGATACCAATTGTAAAACACAGAGGTAGATCATATGATCATCCTAATTAGTCCCCCTGTCCACATGATTTCCTAGACCACATATGACTCATGGATTCTCAGTTTCAGTTGACGCATAGACGATGAAGATGTGGTATTATCCCACTGCTTGAGGACACTCTTAGACAAAATATCAACGCAAGAGAATGCTCAAAAGCATAAAGTTACTTACCTCGAAGACGGTTCTACATTAACTTAGCCAGTCGACTGAGAGCTAGCAGATCATTCTCAAGGGAAAACCCTAAACCAAACCTGCTTAAATCAAACCAATTCAAAACACAAGGTTAGTGCAAACCGATGACACACACGATTAGTTGTGCAATTACTCAGAACATCCAATTTAAAGTAAATACTTCACATTTAGAATCGACACAAGCGCATAAGTCAAGTTTATGCAGTTTTTTCAGAGAACTGGCAAGTACCCTACGATGGAAATTTAGCACATAGACTCATAAATCACAGAAAATATTGGCTAAATATTCTCCAATTAATTGCAAATTTCCCTCTTTCTCCATTGATATGATCCCCAAAACTGGAATCACGAGTCGGAGAAGTGGTACCGAGATTATTTCGCCCACTTTCACGATGGCTGACAACCTCCAATCAGCTCTCAGACTGATGTCTATCGAAGAAGATGAACCCATTTCATCACCGGACAGCCCGAGATGATAGAATACATGTCACGAGCGTGGAGGGTCTATGACAGATTATGTGGCATTGCGCTTTCAAGAGATCGATTTCAGTTCATCTTCAAGAGAGAAGAATACCTCTTGATAGTTCTCAAGGATCGTCCATGGTCCTACAACCACTTGACTATGATATTGGAGATAAGGACCCCATCTCGTGCACCAAACTTCCTCTTGTCCTTTAAAGTATGGATCAAGATTCGCAACATCCGACTCAACTATTACACCATAGATACCATGTACACCTTGGCGAAGAAGATTGGAAAAGTCGAAGAAATAGCTTACGATCCTAATGTGTCTCAGATAACTACTTATATCCGTGCGAGAGTTATCTTCAACATAGGAAATCCAGCAAGAGACACAAAATTCCTAACTTTACCGACATGTGAAATAGTGGTGATCGAATTTGACTATGAAAAGGTGCATAAGAAGTGCTTTCATTATCTCAGACTATCCCATGAAAGAGCTTTATGTCCTCTTCTTCGAAAGAATGCTTTGGGATCTATGAATAAGACCCCGATGAAGATTATGGAGAATCCTCCGCTGGCCAAGAATTATGAGAAAGCCATTGCTCCTTGATCACAACTCGATGGCCCCCTAAAATATTTCTGGAATTGTCTCAACAAGACATACAAATGGCTTTGCTATACATATATCATGCTGATGAAACAGAACACCAGTCTCGCATCTGTAGAGTTCAACAATCTATTGAGGAGACAATGGCTGAATCTTCAGCCAAACTCACCAAGATTACCCATGACATTGACAAAGGCAAATGTCACATTTTTAACTATGAAGATGAGTGTTCCAGACTCAAACGAAGAAGCCTATACATAGCTAAACCGGTTGCATCTGCTCCTGGCCACTCTCTGGCCAGTGACTACGAAGTTGGACAATCATTTGCATATAGTCTTTTGTCTCTACTCTCTTTCTCGGAAATGACGGTTTTTAATAAGGGGTTATCTGAAAAACCCTCATCGTCCGACAATCTGGGAATGAGAAAGAAATAGCGTAAGCTTCCCACTGGTTTGAAAAGAAGATCCAGACCTTCACATGAACAATCCTACAAAGAATCTCCTCTTCCATTAGATAAGGTGACGATTGAAGGCTCCTCTAAGAGGAAACATGAGAGTATCCAAATGGTGACAAAAAACAAAACCCCCCAAAACCCTTGAAGAAACGGTGGTTTCCGATTTGAAGCCGCTGAAATCCCAATGAGCATACTGAGTTGGAACTGTCAAGGGGCGGAAAACACCGAGACAGTTCGTCGTTTACGAAAAATACGCAAAAAGTATTTTTCCGATTTTTAGTTTCTCATAGAGACTAAAGAAAAGCAAGGTTACATTTCGGATTTGAAATCAAGTTTGGGTTACGATGAGTTTGTCACAGTTGAGCCTATTGGATTAAATGGAGGCTTAGTAACAAGATCATTGACCTCAAGATCAAGTTGGATTTGTTAGTTTTCTTTTTGTCATGCGTCTATGGGGACCCAATGAGAGCAGAAAGGCAAGCAGTGTGGGAGAAAATCTCGCAAATTGGTGTGGTTAGAGATGAAGCGTGGATCTTGGTCGGTGACTTTAATGAACTGATCAATAACGAGAAAAAGCTTGGTGGTACAGCTAGACATGAATCGACGTTCTAGAACTTCAGAAATATGGCTAAGAACTGCAAAATAAGGGAGATAAGAAGCTCAATAAATCTCTTGGGCTGGCTGGAGATATAGATTGTGGATTCACTACCGGCTTGATAGGAGCTTTGGTAATGATGACTGGTTCAAATGTTCCCAAGATCACAAATGGAGTATATGGATATGAGAGCATCTGATCATCGGCCCCATTATGATCAGATTTACATTGGAAGGGGATGACCCGAGTAGAGGTCGCTTTTACATTGATAAGCGTATGCTGGATAAGGAAGGAGTTAAAGAGGTAATCCAGAGAGGTTGGTTGGGAGATGGATCCGATGAAGATACTAATTTAATGGATCATATTAGTAGATACCGAAGGAAACTATTGAAGTGGAAAAAGTCCACAAATACGAATTCTCATAACCGTATTCAGAAACTCAAGCTCTTGCTGGATAGTGAAATTGGAAAAGTGTCCCCTAATCCAGAGGTAATGCATCGAATAAAGGTGGATCTAGCGAGAGCATACAAGGAAGAAGAGGTATTTTGGAAACAATGTAGCCGTGAGCAATGGCTTAAAGTTGGCGACCGCAATACCAAATTTTACCACAACTGTGTTAAAGGGAAAAAAAATTCAGAACCAAATCATGTTGCTCAAAGATAAAAATGGTAGAGAACAATTTTTTGAAGGTTCCAAAGGCAATATTGCTATGGAATATTTCAGAGAATTGTTCACGAGCACCAACCCTTACAACCTTGATGCTCTGTCTAAAGGGTATAATACCCGAGTTACAACTGAGATGAATGCGGACTTAACGGCCCCAATAACAGATGAGGAAATAAAGCAAGATGCTTTTTGGGTTAATGGCAATAGTGCTCCTGGGAAAGACGGTCTGACGGGCGTTTTCTATCAAAGATTATGGCACATCATCAGTCCTTTAACTTAGGGATACTCCCTGCAGGATGGAATCATACTCAGCTATGTCTCATGCCCAAAATCCCCAACCCTACGATGATGAAGGATATGAGACCAATCAACCTTTGCTCCGTCCAATACAAGATTGTTTCGAAGATCATATGTGGAAGACTGAAGCGTATTCTGCCCCTAATTATCTCATACAGCCAGGGAGCGTTCGTATCAGGTTGACTTATCACCAATAACATTATTGTGGCCCATGAGATGGTACATAAGCTGCGTACCAACAATATGGTGTATGAGAGCCTTATGGCCATTAAAATAGACATGTCCAAGGCGTATGAACGGGTTGATTGGGCTATCATGGAGGCCTAATTAGAACGCTTGGGTTTCGATCGGAAATGGATTAGTTGGGTGATGGTGTGTGTGAGCACAGTTTTTACGTTGTTCTGCTCAACGGGCGTAACCACAGTTTCATTAAACCAGAGTGGGGAATTCGACAGGGTGATGTGATCTTGGAAAGCATCAAGAAGGAGCAGCTTGAACCTGTTGGAAAGCTTGTAGCCAAGGGAGAGCAGCTTGTTGTCGAGGGGGAAATGCACGATCTAGCTAGTTCGATGATCAGTCACTTGGGCTGAAAGATTAAAGATATGTTTAAAATCATATTGATTTTGAAACATGATCATACAAATGGGTATGTGACCCATTTGCACTATTTTTCCCTTACCTTTGGTTTTATCCCAATGGGTTTACCAAGGAAGGTTTTTAATGAGGTATGTGGGTTCACATTTCTTCAAGGCCATCTTGTTGATCAAATAAATCAAGCCCCAAGTCCAGCAACAACAAAATTCGACCAGGCCATTTCTAGAGGTGAAGAAATGGATTACAAGCCCAAAAGAATTAGACAAGTCTTGGCCCAACTTGTAATTTCGACCAAGAACACATGGGGCATGTCGTGGGGTAGTCTAAGGGTTGTTCAACCTTAGCTTTAATTTTTAGTCTTGTTTTCATTTTCGAGATTAATCTTGTTGACTACTTCTCTTGTTTTTCTATTTAAGCAAGTGAATTGCTTCATTGTAACTCATCCTGGATTAGATCATCAAACAAATAAAATATCTTTCTCAAATATCAGTTTCGAAAATCTCTCTTAAGTTTCTTATGAACAAATCGATTCATTGCTTAGGCAATATCTTTATCGATCTCTCTTATGTTCTTATAAATGATTTGTTGTATCTGCAACATCTTCATCGTTCCCATCTCTTACATTCATAAGTCATTCCACAAACTTCTGATTCATCTCTTCTCTTCTTTGAGAACCATCGATCCACAACTAGCTTGTTTGCAAGGCCTATCTCTTACCCAGACTTTAGAGTGTCGATTTTTGGGAGAATCATACTAAGTGGTATCAAAGTACCAGAGCACCACTCTACAAATTGGGTAGTGTCTTTCCTTGTTTAGTTTCGCACATGTTCAATTTTTATTTCTTTGCATTTTCGTGACTGTTCATCTTTTTTAGATTGTCGCATCTGTTCTTATTTTGTTTCTGAATTTTTTTCCGAGTATGTTCATAATTTTATTTTGTGATTTTCGCATCATCTATCATCATCCATGTGTGTTGTGTGTCGCATCTAGTTAGTAGATCCATCAAAAAAATCAAAAAAAAAATTTGGAAGTCAAGTTGTGTTCATCTAGATTGCTGTCGAGTTTCATCATTTCTCTTCAGATTCTGTTCGTGATTGATCTAAGGTGTTGTCGATTTTTTTTTTTTTTGTGACTCTTCATGTCATGTTTGTGTTGATTTGCTAGGGCAGAGGTATTAGTTTGTGTTGTCTCAATTTGTGTGTTGTGTGTCGCATCTAGTTAGTAGATCCATCAAAAAAAAAATTTAGAAGTCAAGTTGCGTTCATCTAGATTCCTGTCGAGTTTCATCATTTCTCTTCAGATTCTGTTCGTGATTGATCTAAGGTGTTGTCGAATTTTTTTTTTTTTGTGACTCTTCATGTCTTGTTTGTGTTGATTTGCTAGGGCAGATGGATTAGTTTGTGTTGTCTCAATTTGTGTGTTGTGTGTCGCATCTAGTTAGTAGATCCATCAAAAAAAAAAAAACAAATTTAGAAGTCAAGTGTGTTCATCTAGTTTTCTGTCGATTTAGTTGTGTCTCTTTATCTTCTGTTTCGTAATTGTGTTGATCTATCTAGTTGCTGTGATTTTTTTGTTAGAACTTGTCTTCTGTCGTGATTAATCTATCTAGGTTTGTAGAATTTTTTTTCTTAATTCTGTTCGAATCATTGGTGAGGATTTTTGTGAAGACTAGTTGCTGGTGATTTGTGTGTGCTTTTGTTTCAGGTACATCAATGACTACTCACGAAGGAAATGATCTGTTCTACACTAGATGTTATGTTCAAGGCAAAATATGCAGCCTCATGTTCGATGAGAAGAATTGCAACAACGTGGCAAGTGAGTATATGGTCAAGAAGCTTGGATTAAAGGTGAAGCAGCACCCATGGCTCGATGATAATTACAAACTAAGAGTGAGCCGCCAAGTGATGATTTCCATAGCCATTGGAAAATTTGAAGACGAGGTTCTGTGTGATGTTCAATCGATGGAATCATGTCACATTCTCCTTGGAAAACCGTGGCAAAACAAACGTCAAGCGATCCATGATCATTCTGGTTCCAAAAACCGATATTCGTTTGATTACAAAGGAGGAAAGCTTGTTCTGGTTTCAATGACACCACATGAGATTCAAGAAGATCAGCTCATTCTAAAGCAAAGAGTAAGACAGTTTGTAAGTGAATCTCTTAACTCTCTTAATCAAAAATTTCTTGTGATTGATTCTAAAGAGAGTCCTATGAGTCTAACTAACGTTGCACCGGAGCTGCCATCTCCGAGTGAGAATTCTTCTCTTTTGCAGGACCCTAAGGACACATGAAATTATCCAAATGAGTTGCCACTCATCCGTGAAGTTGAGAAACAAATCTGTTCGGTTCAAAAAAATTTAATCGATCGATCCCCTGCCCCGAACGATAGATCCTATCTTCCCAAAACGGTGAACTACTTGGAACGGTTGAGAGGTGAGCTAAATCAACGAATTTCTACTGAGGGAAAAAATATTCACCGACCAAGTGAACCTCTTGGAGATTCTGGTCAAGGCAGAATTCAGTTTGGGCAAGTTAATTCCATACTTCCTTTGAAAATCCCACACGATGACCTTACCTTCGAGAAGAAGCATGCTGAGCCAAATGAGCAGCCATATGATCAAATCTCATCTGAGGGAGACTCAAGGAAGCACAAAGCGCCTCAAGTTATAGAGTTGATCATGTGCAAAATATACAAGAAGTGCTTACAAGGAGCAAACATTGAGGTGAATTCTTATGACATCCAAAAAGGTAAGGAAATTATTGTGTCTGATGCAATAATTCCAAGGTATGATTTACTTGCTACTCTTAATGATAAGTTGCTTTATGTGTTTCAGTCTAGTGAGAGATTTATCCTTGGACAGTTCGTTAAACAAAAATGTTTTCTATTTGAAAAGCATAAATTGTGTGAGCCTAGTTGTTTGAAAAATCATGTTTTCTGAATATTGATAAATTCTCTAAAAATGCTAGTGCTTCACGTTTTGCTGAATTGTTCTTTGGAGAAGTTGTTTACTATGATATCATCCTGAATTTTAATAAAAACTTAGATGATCATGATGAACATGTGAATTTTGTTTTAGATGATCTAAGTGATAAACTGTTTACTATTCGGAATGATCTTTTGTTTCGAGATATAGTTGTGAAAGCACATGATGAAGAGCTGAACTTCTATGCACCAAAAACGTGGCTCTATTATGTTTGGCTTATAAAAATTCTTGTTCAAAATGTTCTTGAACCGATGGAGAACTTTCAAAGAAAACATCATCAAAATCAAGCCAACGAAGAGGAGAGCTATGTGATCTTTGAGCCTGGTTATCAGTTTTGGATTCGCATGAAGGAGAAACATTTTCCATCCCAAAAGGAGTCCAAGCTGATGCCTAGAGGAGGCTGTCCATTCCGAATCATAGAACATATCAATGCCCACAAGATCTGTTTGCAAGGTGAGCATATTTTTATTTCAAACTTCAGTTTTTCTAACTTGGTCCTTGTCCTTGCAGAATTTTCGGATTTGAGGTCAAATCTTTTTCAAGTGGGAGAGGTTGATGTGATCTTGGAAAGCATCAAGAATGAGCAGCTTGAACCTGTTGGAAAGCTTGTAGCCGAGGGGGAGCAGCATGTTGCCGAGGGGAAATGCACGATCTAGCTAGTTCAATGATCAGTCACTTGGGCTGGAAGATTAAAGATATGTTTAAAATCATATTGATTTTGAAACATGATCATACACATGGGTATGTGACCCATTTGCACTCTTTTTCCCTTACCTTTGGTTTTATCCCAATGGAGTTTCCAATGAAGGTTTTTAATGAGGCATGTGGTTTCACATTTCTTCAAGCCCATCTTGTTGATCAAATAAATCAAGCTCCAAGTCCAGCAACAACAAAATTCGACATGCCATTTCTAGAGGTGAAGAAATGGATTACAAGCCCAAAAGAATTAGATAAGTCTTGGCCCAGCTTGTAATTTCGACCAAGAACACAAGGGGCATGTCATGGGGTAGTCTAAGGGTTGTTCAACCTTAGCTTTAATTTTCAGTCTTGTTTTCATTTTCGAGATTAATCTTATTGAATACTTCTCTTGTTTTTTTATATAAGCAAGTGAGTTGCTTCATTGTAACTCATCCTGGATTGGATCATCAAACAAATAAAATCTCTTTCTCAAATATCAGTTTCGAAAATCTCTCTTAAGTTTCTTATGAACAAATCGATTCATTGCTTATGCAATATCTTTATCGATCTCTCTTATGTTCTTATAAACGATTTGTTGTGTCTGCAACATCTTCATCGTTCCCATCTCTTACAATTAGAAGTCATTCCGCAAACTTCTGATTCATCTATTCTCTTCTTTGAGAACCATCGATCCACAACCCTTGAAACAACTAGCTTGTTTGCAAGGCCTATCTCTTACCCAGACTCTAGAGTGCCAATTTTTGGGAGAATCATACTACAGGGCGATCCACTATCTCCGTTCCTTTTTATTCTCTGTGTTGAGGCATTAGTGAGTTGTCTTAATCATTCCAAAGCTTTGGGCGAATTTCATGGTATCTGTCTTGCAAAAAATGGGCCCTCAGTTCATCACCTATTATTCGCATACGATGGTCTTCTCATGTGTAAAGCCTTGGTAGAAGAGAGTGAAGAAATTATCAGATGATTAAAGCTCTATGGGGATGCCTCAGGCTAGGCTATAAACTATCTCAAATCCTCGATTATTTTTGGGTCAAAGGTTGAAGATCAAATGGATGCAGAGGTGAAACGAGTATTGGGTATAGACAAAGAAGGTGATGAAGGCTCATATCTCGACTCACAAGGTGGGAAAGAAATCTTACTCAAATCAGTGGCTCTAGCCCTTTTGATATACGCGATGTCATGTTTCAAACTATATAAGTATCTTTGTGCGAAACTTACAAGCGCGATGACGAAATTTTGGTGGAGTAGTGGAAATGATCGCAGAAAATCCCATGGGTAGTCTGGACAAAAATGTGTTAACAGAAAGATAAAGGAGGCCTGGGATTTCATGACCTCAGCCGGTTTAATCAAGCTCTTCTAGCTAAACAAACTTGACGAATTTGGAGTCAGATAGACTCTCTATTAGCAAGGATTCTAAAGAGTCGCTATTTCATAAAACTGCATTTCTAGAATGTGGAAGTGGCTCTCGCCCCTCTTACGCTTGGAGATGCATAATCCACGGGAGAGAACTCATCAAACATGGATTGGTTAAATCTATTGGTGACGATAAGGATACGAAGGTCTGGGCTGAATATTGGATAATAGACCCTACCCCTAGACCTCCTATGTACCGTTAGGATATCATCGTCAACCTAACTCTCACCATTTCTGATTTAATTGACACTCAATATGCTCAATGAAATGTAGCTCGGTTATGACAGACCTTTGAATACCGTGATGCAGACTACATTTTGAACCTCAAGACTGTGAGGAATCAGAGAGACACATGGATTTGGGGCTTCTCTAAAAATGGTGGGTATAACTCACATAGTGGTTATAGGTTTTTGGAGTCGCTGCAGGATTATCAATCTCCTCCTTGAAGAACCTTTCCACCGATAGAGAAGATGCTCTGGAGTAATCTATGGAAGATTAAAACCCTATCCAAAATTAAACATTTCATGTGGAGGGCATTGTCTAGTGCGTTGGCAGTGAAGGAACAGTTACAAACAAGAGGTATTTATTTTGATGCGACATGTTCTGCTTGTGGCTCAACATGTGAAAGTATTTTCCATGTCTTGTTTACATGTAGTGTTACAAGAGAAACATGGATTCTTTCTCATATCCCGATCCCCCCCCCCCTCAGGTTTCTCTAATAACTCAGTATTCCTAAATAACCATCACCTATTCGCATGCAGTAAAAACCGTCTCATTGAAAGGAAAATCAGGTTATCTTTTCCCTGGATCCTATGACAGTTATGAAAGGCCAGAAACACTATTGCTTATGAGAACACAAAAGTGGCTCCCTACTCTATCTTCTCAAAGGCAAAAGAAGATGCAAACATATGTTTGAGATCAATTAATATGATTTTGGTATTGCCTCTAGGGAAGCTCATCTGGTGGTAAGTCAATGAAGATGGGAAAAACCTCCGATTGGCCTTGTCAAATGCAACATTGGAAACTCATGTATTTCGTTGCATCAGAATAGTGGTTTTTCATGGATCTTACGAGATCATCATGGCAATGCTCTATTTCATAGCCGAACCTTTTTCTCTCGCCCAACTTCCAATTTGGAGGCTGAACTTTATGCATTATATTGGGCGATTGAAGGTTTGAGCAACCTACAACAAATGCATGTCATCTTTGGATAATCCTTTATCCAAGCTCGTGCAGCTATGTTTCAGCCAAACAGATTCCCTATGTTCTGCCATGTTCTTAGCAGCATCTTCTCTCTTCTCCTATCTTTTGATTCCTGGAGTTTAGTCCATGTTGTCAATGACCGGAACAAGATTGCAGAATCACCGTTACCAATCATATATTGATAGGAATGGTCCTTCTTGGTTGCAACATACCATCCTTGAAGAAGCTTCATCACGATGATACTTCTTGGGTTCATCTTTGGGTCAGATAACTTATCTAATCCTCTAGCCTATTTTTCCTTATCCTTGTCTTTTTCAAGGTATTCTCTCTCTTGAGTAGTAATGTAAGGTACATATTGGTATCATGTTTTGTCTGGTATCCTTCTTGTTACGATCGGTGATGATTAATGGAATTCAGTGTTAAAATAAAAGATTTAGAAATCACACATTTGATTTAATTTAGTCAGATTAATTTGTGAATCACTAACATGTTCTATCCCAGCACATGGATCAACCATAGCTAGCTCAGTGTCACAACATGTGGGATTTTTGGAGAAAATGATCAAATCACTAACAAATCAGATGAAGAGAGTCTACGCATTGCCATAACATCATAGGTAATTCTCTCCTGACAGAGATAACAGAGTCTAGAGAAACATGAATTTCAGACTTTTACTTCAAGAGACACACAGAAGGAACCCACAAAGCGATCTACCTCAGTCCAAATAAGGTCTACTCCGAGGACACATTCGCTGCATTACCTTCTGATCTCTTACATGATCCAGAAAGTGATCGAGTGTTCACATCATTCAATTTGCATAAGATCAGGCGTTCACATCATCGAGAGTCCATTTATAATCTAGTGCTCGATTCAAGAAACAATCTCTGTGACACCTTTTGATCTTTTGATACTATGATCCCTCGAGTGTCCTTCTCATCACGCCTTTGAATTCGTCTCACAGATGAATCATTTTCGTTATGTTTTTCTTTTCCCTTTTTTTTAATTCATTCTTCTTTTTCCTTCCTCTTCAGTCCATTGACTCAGTTATGACTCTTGCCTAAATTCCCAGAGAATTCTGACCTCTTAAAGGTATGAACAACAACTTTTTCCTTCTTTTGTTATGCCAGGGAGAGGTTTTGGGAGGTGATCTATACATAGAGATTAAATTCACAAGCCGTGACACTAGATCATGGCATAAAATATGATCCTCTCCCAAGTCAGAACTTGCTAACATTCACACAACCAAATAACTTTTCGCAAATGAATGAATGTATTAAGATCAAGTGGTTTAGTAAATATGTGAGCAAGTTGTGTCTCTGAGACGACATGCACAATTTCAGCGCATTTTTCCTTAACCAATTCTCTGACAAGGTGATGCCATATGTCAACATGCTTTGTCCATGAGTGTTGTACCGGGTTCTTGACTATATTGATCACACTCATGTTGTCACAATGCATTAGCAAATGTGTGAAAGTCATACCGTAATCATCCAGCATGGGTTGCATCCATAGCAATTGTGTGCAACAACTTCCGAGAGAAATATACTCTGCTTCGGCCATCGAGAGCGTGACACAATTTTGCTTCTTACTGTGCCAGGAAACCATGTTGTTCTTGAGAAGGAAAAATCTGCCTGAAGTGCTCATTCTGTCATCGAGACTCCCTGCCCAATCTGCATCACAAAACCAGCTAAATTGGAATTAGTATCATTTGTGTAAAACAGAGCGAGATTTACCGTGCTCTTCACGTATTTGATAATACGTTTCATTGCAGTAAGATGAGACACATGAGGGCATGCTTGGTATTTGGCGCAATCTCCCACACGGTAACCCAGATCTGGACGATTGGCGGTGATGTACAACAAGCTCCCAATCATAGCATGATAGAGTTTCTCATCAACTCTAGCTTCGTCTTCATCCTTTGAGAGTTTTTTTCATGGTGCTCATAGGAGTTTTGGCCTCCTTGCTGATTTGAAAACCCAACAAATAATCCATCTCTCCACACATGCTCATCTCAAATTCATATGTCATGTCCTTGACAAACCGACTGACAAGTCCTGGTCTTGTACTCCCAAAGATGATATCATCCACATAAATGTGCACGACCAGTAAATCTGACTCCTCCTCAATCTGACAGTAACCTTGAGCCTCAAGTCTTTCCTTGTTTCGAACAATGTTCCCATCCTCGTCAATTTTGTTCTTGAAAATCCATTTTGTTCCCACGATGTTCACATTGTCTGGTTTTGGAATGAGATCCCAAACACCATGTTTAACACATTGATCCATTTCTTCATGTATAGCTCCGGTCCAGAACTCATCCTCGAGAGCATCCATGACGTCCTTGGATTCAACCAGTGATACAAAACAAGCCAGTTTCACCATATTCTTAAAGTCGATTTGAATCTTCCTGGTCTTTCTTTCATCATTCATATCACCAATGACGTCACTAGCTGAGTGGTTTCGATGAACCTGAAGATTTCTTGGTTCATCGCCATCCTTCCCAAGGGCATGTTCATCCTTTATTTCATCGTCTCTTCTGATATAAGTTTTTGGGCTTTGCTTGTGTAACACAACTCCTTCTTGTGTCACTTCTTCCAACGTAGCACAAGTCTTGTCATCAAACACACTGATATCGAAATACCAAGGGATGTTGTTTTGAGTTATAGTAGAAGTGAATGCAACATTACTGATTGTTGTTCCTTCTTTTATGTATTCATCACTCTCATGAAGTAAATCATTGATTTCTGTAATGACAAGATTACACACAATATCTTCTTGTGTAACACAAACTCCTGCATTTTTCTCATGTTCATCCACTTCCGATCTCTACACCAAAGTCATCTTGTTCTCAACTGACTGTGTGAGATACAAATATTTCTTTGTTATCCACACATTCCCATAGTATCTTCTCTCGATGTGATAATTCTTGTTACTTCAAGTCTGCCTGGTTTTCTTCTTTAGTTCAAAACAATTTCTCTGAAAATGTCTACTCTTCTCGGAAAAGTAACATGCTATTCTTTGTTTAACAACTTCCAATTTTGATCTTGTTAACAAGTGCCTTGGAACATCGGTTTTACTCATCTCCACCTGGATGTTCTTATCTTCTTTTTTCCCTATCATGTTTCTCTTGAACAAAGTTCTTCATGTTTTGATAACTTGGTTTCACATGACATTGACTTGGATGTCATGACCATTAAAGCCTAGTCCCCAATTCGGTTTATCCGTTTTTCCCATTGTCAGTAGGTGGTCCAATTTATCAGTTCCCTTATTCAACATTCTGATCATCTTGAAGTTTTCAGTCAGATCATGTTCAAGACTTCTGCTCTTTGCTTTTTTTTTTTCATCAAGCATTTCCTTCATCTTGATCATCTTGACTTCTAATTCCAGAATCTCCTGGTTCTCTTTGTCTGACACCACTTAAATATCTCCTTTTTCTCCACTGTTGGAGTGCTTTCAAGCTCAAGAATATTCACCTTCGCTTCTGATAAGCTCAAACCTAAGATCTAAGTTCTAGGTGATCAATCCAGAATTAGCTTTGAGAACAACCTAAGGCGAAGAAATAATTCAGATTATGAACCCTAAACAACTAATCAACCTAGCATTCAAAGAAATCCCTATTGAGAACCCTAAACCTAACAGGAGATATACTCATACATGGAATCCGTAACAATAAACATGACTGAATAAATCCTTGAATAAATAATAAAGAAGAGAGTAAAACAAGGGTTCGAAATCTTTTCTCGGACGAACAGAGTTTCAGACTTGTCTCCTTCCAAAAGCTCTCTCACAAAACCAAAGTAAAATAAAGCATGTATCAAGCGTCCTGGGCAAAACGGCTGAAAAACCTAATAAATAACATAAGACACGTTTTGGGGCTTCTTGTAAATAATAAAGTCTTCTGGGGCAATTTGCAGTTTCTCAAATCTTCAAATTAGTCGCGATCCTTATGTTTCTTCGATGGGTATCGATCGATACTCATGCATCAAATCGGTGTCTCAGCTACAGGATCTCTGCTTGGCTCCAAAAAGCTCCAAAATGCTTCAATATCTCCAATAATGCTCCAAACGTACCTAAAACCTGAAAATACTCTAAAAGACTCCAAAATACTAGAAAGACTCTATAAAAAAGACTTATATCATGGCCTAAAACGGGTAAAAACCATGATATATCAACTCCCCCAGACTTAGTCTTTGCTTGCCCTCAAGCAAACAGAAAGCTAAACAAGAGAAAAATGTTTGAAAACACGGAGACTCACCTGTTCTTGAAACATCGCAATGACCCTTTTTCCTAAGCTCTCCAGATATCACCTAACCAGTTCCAAATCTAACCACCATGTACTTCTCCGTAGACATTCGCAGCCTCCCAGACTACACACATTATCTCACAGCATTGTCCAATAAACCTCGTCATCGCCAGTTTCATTGCTGTGATTAATATCAAGAACCTTCTAGATTCTTTCCCATACAATATCATGACAAAAGAACCACCCAATTTTTCACACTTTTTAGTATTATTTTCACTCCCCCAGACTTATTTCACATCATGTTCTTTCTTTCTTTTTCTTAAGATCTGCATATACACATTAAGGTCTGAAACGCGAGTATTGATGGTGTTTGCCACCGAATCCCCGGTTCTTCCCTCTCTATGTATCAAAGGTGTAGGCGAATAGTGCTATCATGGGGAATTTTCCTAACCTCGCTTCCAACCTTTGTGTGATCATTCCTTCACAAGTAGAATAATGAGATCGCTGGAAATTTTTCTAGCCCTCTACTCACAAAAAAATCATTTCATCTTTTAATGCATCTTATTTATTAACGTGTAAAAGGGGAGAGAAATACCATCACTTTAAACACGTGGGTTCCTTTGTCAGATAGGAATAAGGAATCAAGCTCTATGGACGGGCCGTGAGTGTCTTCTGAGAATTAAGGCTATACAATCTATTGGCTCATGCTTTAAAGAACTTTGCTGGAAACATGAGTGTCTTCTAGTTATGGAAAAGGGTAAAAAAAAACCTGAACTAAAATAAGGTGTCATTTCCTACCTATGATACATGAAATTCAAATTTGCGACCTTATATGTGTCAAAATCTACCTTGACTAACTGTTGAAAAATGTTGTGCAAATTCAAATTTGCGACCTGAACATTTTTGATATTTCTTACAAAGATATCTATATATTATTGATAAATAGTTGCTCCGGCTAAGCTTCAACCTCTTCAACGACGAAGGCTGGTCACGATCAATTTCTTTGAACTAAGAAAACCTAATTGCTAGCGATTTGGGGAGAATTTGAGGACGACTCACTTGAATTTGATTGAAATGTTAGGAAATAGCACCCTATTTTAGTTGAAGAACAAGAAGTTACCGTAACGGAACGTCGGGTATCGACCGACACACTGCCTGGTATCGATCGATACCAGGCTTAAGTCGATACAGGTCCGCAAATCAGCGATAATGGGTCAAATGTTACTCCAGATTTTTGTGTCAAACGATCCAAGTGTTATGGTTAGCACTGTTAAATCACTCAAACACAAGTTAAAAGCAACAAGATATCATAATGCATAATCCAACAAAGTTCAAAATCAAAAGAAAATGCTGACAACAGACACAAAAGTTCAAAAGAAAATAAAAAGAAAAGAAAAAGAAAAGTGAACCAAGTAAAAGAGAGAAGGAAAACTAATCCTCCTCATCATCATCATCTCCAACGGTATGAGATGGTCCTTCCTCTGATAGTGAACGTGGGCTAGGAGGACGGATGCAGCCACATCGTGAAATATGGTTCCAGATTCTCTGGAGACTCTCCACCACATACCTCTGAAAGGCAGCTTGCTCCATGGGAATCACATGTGATGGAAGAAAAGTACTCGCAGAAGATGGAGGATGGCGTGCACGTCGAGATCGACCTCCAGCAAGGTCAGTTACTGGCTCATCCTCAGCAGCACCAGGTACGCTAGTAGAAGAGCCTCGGCCTCGGCGAGTGCGAGGTGCCACAATCAATAGGCTCTGATCAGGCTCAAAACACAGCTGATCGGGATCGTCACCAATGTCCGTCAGACCTCTGTTGGGGAGCTGAATCAGAAAATCCCCATATGTGTTGGAGAAACACCAACGTCGCTCAGGCTTTAGCCACCTGAGGTTCTGCAGATGTCTCTCATCCATGACAGTGCGTGTGGTGACTATCGAACAGCTCAATGTGTTAATACTGAAGTGCTGGAAGATAGGGGTAAGAAGACTACCCACTGTCTCGGTCTTCCCGGTCTTCCGAGCTGCACCGCGACCGGCACCCAAGAATGGTTTGGTCTTCAGAGAGACCAGGTGATGTGCTAAGATTGCCCCTAGGTTGACCTCGAGATCAAGCTCAGGCCACTCATAGTTCTCGTCATCAATGATATCTCCAATAGCCATGGAGAACGTAATAAGCTCAGACAGCCGCATCTTGTTAGGCTCTATCTTGCACATAATAGTGTTGCTCAGAATCCTAACCAGACAGCGTAGAACCGGGTGGCGCACATCCATCTGAGTGGAAGTCTTGGAGTAATAGGCTCCGTTCCCGAATTGCTCCGAGAACACCTGCACATCGTGAAACCGAGTGGGCAGAGCAACCTTCCTGAAGTCCCTGCGGAAACCATATATGTCGCAGAGATCTAGGAGTGGCAATCTGTATCTCACTCTGTGAATCATGAAGGTCATGGTACCCTCCTGTGCGTCCTTGAGAACCTCGTCCTGATACTAGACGCGAACTGTCACGAGGAACTACCGCACCAAGTCAGGGAACATATCAAACTGCCTCAGAGGCATAGTACCCAAACCAATATTTTCAATCAGACGCCCGAGTTCCCTGTCGATACCCCCAAGCGACGCATGGTGTGAGGGTCGACAAACCGAGTGGTCTGTATATTAACGTCCTGCCATGCGTTGTAGAACAATGTGTCATAGTCATCCCAAGAGTCAGAGATAGGCCTGTAGACGCAGTCCTCACTCTCAGCAGTCTCCCTATCTGTTCCCTCCTAAACTCTGGTGCAAGGAATCTTGGCTTTCTCGTTCCTCTTAGGCCAAAGAGCGCGACTTGTGGCAGTAGGAACCACATGATCAGCGGGAGCTGCCGGTGGTGGTGGTGGGATTTCGCGCAAGGAAGAATGCGGAACCTCAATATTATCTGATGCTCCATCGATCTTCACTCTGTAGTGGTCATTGCCGAAGTCACCGATCACTACACCTCTCCGCCAATGTAAACCATCCCAGATTTTGACACGTTGACACTAGCGGAATTCCTTTGGTGGTGGGTTTGAGCTTGATGCAGCATCCGTTCGTGTTCTCTTTCGGGTAGACATCTGAAATCAAAGACAAAGAACACATCAAACACAAAATAAGCACCAAATCGAACAACACATCAACAACCAACAACACAGTACTCAGAATTTCACCACTGCCCGTAGGGTATCGATCGATACCAACAGGGTATTGATCGATACCCTGGCTATCTCGAACCAGAATTTCAAATATCCAAAAATTCCAAAATTCCAACAAACTAGCACAAGGGGGGGGGGGTTCAAAAATCTTATCTAATCACCTATCTAACAAGCATTGCCCACTAAAACGAGTGAAAAAGAGTCAAAAATCATGAAACCCAAACCTTGTGTTCTTGTGATGGAAAGAGATGAATTAGTGTGTCATACCTTGTAGATCGGATGAATAGATGATAGAAACAGGGAAAGCTCAAAAATCTAAAAAGGTTATGCCCTTGAATCACTCAAATCCGTGGTGAATTCAAGGATTTGCGATTTTGGGGAGGGGTATAGTGGTATGTATCGAACGATGGAGGTGGTGAGGAAGAAAGGAAATCCCAAGGGTTTTAAAGAAAACTTACATGCGCGTTGAGTATCGATCGATACCGTAAATGGTATCGATCGATACCGTAAATGGTATCGATCGATACAAGCACAATTGGTTGATGTCACATTCGTTTTTCTGGTGTCGATCGATACCCAGTGATGGTGTCGGTCTACACAGACCCTTTTCATCTGATTCACAAGACGACACTAAACACAAAAACAAAAAATACAAAAATAAAAGACTTATGTACAGACTCACCAGTGGGTTGCCTCCCACCAAGCGCTTGTTTTACGTCACGAGCTTGACTTTGCGGACGATCAGTCGGGATAAGAATGAGAGCTTGCACTAAAACATGCTCCATAACTTGACATCTCCAGCTTCAGAGTTCTGCTCAACATGCTCTCCACAACCTCCTTTCCTTTCTCTTTCAGCTCCGAAGTAAGAATAACTCTAGCCTTAGAGAATGGTCTTGAGGTTCCTTTGCACTTCACCTTATATTCAATCGAATCTCCATCACACTTCTGAGGGATTAAGGTCACATGGGTAGCACTCTCGACTCCTTTGTTCTTCACCTTCTTCTTTGCCTTAGCCTTTTTGATGTCTTTCTTGGTGATGATAGAAGGACCATCTAAAACGTCTATGATAGTTGGCTTATCATAAGGCTCTTCCAAAATATCAACCATCAACGTCTCTCCTGTGACAACGGTGATGCAAGAGATATGTTTGGAAACTCATCCAGAAGGGATGGCTTTATAGGAAATCTCCTTGTCAATGTATGAGAACTAGATCCTCTTACTGGGCGTGTCTATAATTGCACCAACTGTAGCCATGAACGTTCTTCCAAGAATCAAAGGCGTACTAGATCTTGCACTCATCTCTACAACCTGAAAATCAGTAAGAACCAGACAGTCTCCTACTTTAACAAGCAAATCAGGGATTGTACCGTTGGGAAATGAGGTGGAAGAGTTCGCGAATGCGAGAGTCATCGTAGTAGATCTGATATCACCAATTTTCAACCTCTCTGAAATTGCCCTTGACATGACATTGACGCTGGACCCTGAATCAACGAGAGATTCTTTGAATTCAACTCCAGAGATAAAGCATGGAACTGAAAATTTCCCTGGGTCTTCCCTCTTAGTCAACTGCTTCATCGGTGGTGGTGTGCTTCTTGCCTTGATGAAGAGTGCCTCGATTCTTCTAGAGTTTCTCTGCAATCTCGGAAGTAACCAAGCAAGGGGCGGTTTTCCGAAGCTTCGTCAAAAGACATAGTAAGGGGAATCCTGCTTACCATCTTCTCAAAAGCGAGCAACTTCTCTGCAGTTATTGGATTCCTGAGATGTCTAAGTGGTCGGGGATATGGCAACTTAGGCTTGTAAATGCGTTCCTCAGTCATCTCCGGTTTTTTCACAATTTTCGGCTCAGTCTGCGATGGGTGTCGACCGATACCAGATTGGTGTCGATCGATACCAGCAGTGGTGTCGGTCGATACAGACGTTTCAGGCTCGAAATCGCTTTCAACCTCTTCTAACTCCACAAATTTCTCTGCATCCAAATCCTTTTCTACCACTACAGTGACCTCTTTAGCATTCCTTAAGGTGATTGCATTGACGTATTCATTCTGTGAATGAACCATCTTTCCCTTGACAGCTGCTGCAGTTTGAGCTACTTGAGTTTCCAACATCTTCTGATGAGTACTGAGAGCCTCAATTTTTCCATTCAGATCAGTATACATGGCATCCATCTTTCCATTAAAACCCATTGTCATATTTTGATGTCCATGAACCAGTTGTTCAAGCATAGACTCAATCTTGCTCTCTGAGGTTAGCAGGTATAGGCTGATAAGATGAATTTCCATAGTTCATGGTATAACCACTGTTCTGGAAAGGTTTCTGGCCAAACTGATTCGATCCTCCTTGCTGAGCGCTGTTGTTGAAGTTTCTATTGTTATTCTGGTATTGATTTCTCTGACCTTGAAAACCAGAACCACCAATATAGTTAACATCTTCCACTTCATCTTCATTGAAAACCTCGACATCATCAGCAAAGTGAACAACCTTCATCGTCTTGCCCATCAAAACACTGTGCATAGAATCTAACTTGGTTTGAACCTCAGCGATCTGAGAACCTTCCATGCCACCATCTTGCTTCTTGCGCTCAAAGTTTGCATTCTTGGTATTATTGCTAGATGTCAAGTTCTCAATCAGCACATAAGCGTCCTCAAGATACCTGGTATTGAAATTCCCATTACTCAAAGCATCCAAAGCCATCTGATACCTCCAATCAATCCCTCTGAAGAAGAAACCCATCAGCTGAACATTAGTGTACCCATGATGTGGATATTCTCTCTGATATGATCTAAATCTCGTCCAAGCAGTCCTGAACGCCTCAGTCGGGTCTTGAGAAAACTGGGAGATCTTGTTCCTAAGATCCTCGGATCGTGCATCATCATAGAAATTATTCAGGAAAGCTGTCTTAGTCTCCTCCCAGGTAGTCAGCGATCCTGGAGGCAACTGCTTCAGCCAGTACGTCGCATCTCCACCTAAAGAATATGGGAAGAGCTTGTAGAAGAGGTAATCATAGGATACTCCATTGCTCTTGATGCTAGTGACCAAATCCCCAAACCTCTCAATATGATCCATGGGGTGTTCACTGGAAAGACCATGAAAAGGGTGCTGACCCACAAGAGTGTAGTATGCAGGTTTCAGTTCAAAGTCATTCCTCTGAAATGGTGGAGGGCGAATCGCTGATCGATTTGCATAAAACTGATCGGGCATGTTGTAGTCACCAATTTTTCTACCACGATCTGCCACAACATTCCCTGCATTCGCAGCATTCCCAGCGACGATCTCCGTAACAACAGGAGGAGGTGGAATGATGTTCCCCTCTCCATGTAATCGTTGCCCTCTTTCATTGCATAATTGACCCTCTTGGTCTTTGTAAGCACCAGCTCCATCTTGAACCAAAATCATTGGATTGTTGTTCATCTCTGCTGGCTTCTTTGCTTTTTTGTTTGCGCGTTCCAAAAGTGCTAGTTGCTCGTTTGACAGATTAACTAGTGGAGTGTTCTTGTTCCTTCTGGTTTCACGAATAAGCATGCACCTGAAACACAAAAGTCAAGAACGTAAGTAACACAAAAATTCACGACAGGTATCGACCGATACCACTAGGGTGTCGATCGATACTGGTCGAACTTAGTCGAAATTCTTAGACTAAAATCTAAAGGTGAATTGAGTCCCCGGCAACGGCGCCAAATTTGATAAGATCAAATTAATACCCTAAAAGTACTAAAGCTTTGTCGATTGTAGTATTTACGGATCGAATCCACAGAGACTCTATGAAACACACAATAGATTGTATAGATGAGAATTAAGCTAAGTGATCAATGGAATTGAAAGCAAATACGTAAATTAAACAAGTTGTAATTCGATTGGGAGAAAGATAGGTTCAGGGTATTTCTCAGGAAATCAATGAATGCAGATAAACTAACTAATCATGGTTCAGGTTGCGCACGGTTCTTGTACTCAAATCACTAAATTATAATTAACCAACTCTCGTTGCGAGAATTATCTAAGTCTAAATCCTAGAATTCCAAATCTCTTTGCGAATCCTAAAGTCTAAACCAGCTTTTAAGTCAAGTTTGATTTGTTCACAAAACAACTAAACCAAATCTCTTTGCGAATAGTTATTTTGCCCACCCTAAGTTCTATCAGGTTTCTCAATTGCACTCTCGTGCCTAATCGATTAACCTAAGACCTAAGTTCTAGGTGATCAATCCATAGCTTTGAGAACAACCTAAGGCGAAGAACTAATTCAGATTATGAACCCTAAACGACTAATCAACATAGCATTCAAAGAAATCCCTATTGAGAACCCTAAACCTAACAGGAGATCTACTCAGACATGGAATTCGAAACAATAAACATGACTGAATAAATCTTTGAATAAACAATAAAGAAGAGAGTAAAACAAGGGTTCGAAATCTTCTCTCGGACGAACAGACTTTCAGACTTGTCTCCCTCCAAAAGCTCTCTCACAAAACCAAAGTAAAATAAAGCATGTATCAAGCGTCCTGGGCAAAACGGCTGAAAAACCTAATAAATAACCTAAGACACGTTTTAGGGCTTCTTGTAAATAATAAAGTCTTCTGGGGCAATTTGCAGTTTCTCAAATCTTCAAATTAGTCGCGATCCTTCTGTTTCTTCGACGGGTATCGATTGATACTGGAAGTGTATCGATCGATACTCATGCATCAAATCGGTGTCTCAGCTACATGATCTCTGCTTGGCTCCAAAATGCTTCAATATCTCCAATAATGCTCCAAACGTACCTAAATCCAGAAAAGACTCTAAAAGACTCTAAAATATTAGAAAGACTCTATAAAAAGACTTATATCATGGTATAAAACGGGTAAAAACCATGATATATCAGCTTCCAAGAGAGCTTTATCCTTCAACAATTACAGGTTGGCATGACTCAGTTTCACCCAGATATCATACAATAATAACAATACTCATCCTTGGCATCAATTTCATCATCTTCATCTGATTTAGATTCATCATATGATTCCTTATCCAATTTTTCTCCCACGAATGCCACAAAATTGAACAGATCACCTTCATTATCACTACCTTCCGACTCAGTTTCACTAAAGCTCAAGAACGACCTGTCATTCTTCTTGTGAAGACTAGGGCAGTAAGTCTTCACATGACCAAAACATTTGCATTCATGGCACTTGATTTCCCTGAGTTTTGCCAGAGGACACTCATATTTGAAATATATGTATCGTTCACACTCGTGACATTGCATGTCTCTTCTCCTACTCGTTTTCCCAATTTCTTGCCTTGGTATACGATTTGAACTTCGTACACACTCACTGTCTTGAGTCCTACCAGATTTCCTCCTTTGACGTATTTCAATTTTTTTCAAGGCTTTTCTGAAATTTCTGGCCATCAACCCCATACTTTCCTCAAGCGTCTGGTTCATGTTCTCTTCCATTTTCTGAATTTGATTCACACTCTGATATGCACTGAAAGCAATTCCTTTGATTACCTTAGGTTGAATTACTTCAACCTCCATTTCCTCTGCCTTGAGCATACCAAGTAGTTGCGAGAAATTCATTTCGTCAGTGTTCATTGCCATTTTAAGGACAACCTTTTGAGCTTCAAACTTTGGTGGCAAACTCAACATCTTCTTCACCAACTTCTTGTCTTTGTATGTTTTTCCCAATACAAATGCTTCATTTATGATAGAGCTGAGTTTGGATCCAAAACTTGTAATAGATACATCATTTCCCATTCGGGGATTCTCAGATTGATATGCCAGGTGATCGATCCTTGTTCTCTTCACATTGGATGTTCTTTCATAGAAATTCACCAATACTTCCCATGCATCTTTTGCAACAACACAACCTTGAACCAGCTTGAATTTATCAGCATCAATGGTTGTGAAAATCTCACTGATCGCCTA
The DNA here is from genome assembly GCA_002933935.1 of Eutrema yunnanense. Classification (NCBI taxonomy): domain Eukaryota; kingdom Viridiplantae; phylum Streptophyta; class Magnoliopsida; order Brassicales; family Brassicaceae; genus Eutrema; species Eutrema yunnanense. Next base: position 157,654 of record PKML01051581.1, read on the forward strand.
GGAGTTGAACTTAGACGATGCCTTGTCTTCTTCAGTCCACTTATCCTTAGCTTTAGGTTATTTCTTTCATGCTTCATCACGAACGTATGGTTCTTCCCAACCAGTTTCAACAGTCGTCCATGCATCCTCGTCTATCTACCTGATTCTCTGTTTCATACGCACTTTCTAGTTTCCAAAATTTGTTTCATCAAGCATGAAGATCTTCTGGATAGCAGCGAGTTCTTTAGACGTGTTCATGTTTTTCTCAGGATCTCACAAGTGTTCAAAGCGAACTCCTTCGGCTAGGTGACCCGCTTTGATACCAATTGTAAAACCTGGAACACGTATCGCCACTACAAGAAAACATCCCGATTTCCGACCATATTTCCGACCAATTTAAAATGGTCGGGAATTTCTGACCACATTCCGACGATATTCCGATTAAAACTCACCCGTCGGAAATTGGTCGGTAATTCCCGAAAATTTTAAGTTGGTCGGAAATTTGGTCGGAAATACCGACGGATTTCCGACGTATTGGAGACCGAGTAACCATCGTCGGAAATTGGATCCAATTTCCGACTATTTTCCGACGAGATATATACGTTAATATACCCGTTGCATTAACCGTTTATAGCCGTTGGCGAATATTAGTATGGTCGGAAATTGGTCAGAAATTGGATTAAATTTCTGACCAATTTCCGACCAGTAAGGAATCCGACTAAATTCCGACAAAATATATACGTTAATCTGCCCGTTGCACTAGCCGTTTGAATTTTTTACAATGGTCGGAAATTGGTCGGGAATCCGCGGAAATTTTAATTATAAATACAACACCACCCTCATTCACAATTCACACCAAAAAAAAAAATAGAAAATGTCTTCTTCAAATCCAAACACTAGAGATTATTTTCGATCGTGGATGGATAGACCACGGCAAGATCCAGCGACGAATTTACTGACGGATGAGTATGCACAAGGTGTTGAGGAATTCATGACATTTGCGACAAACAATAGCATGACGTCGGAATACGGTAAATTGTATTCTCTTTGTCCTAAATGTCGGAATCATAGATTAGTCTCTGTTGGGGAAGTATGGAAGCATCTGTATAGGAATGGGTTAATGCCGAGTTATAAGATTTGGTATACGCATGGAGAAACTGATGCAATGGTGCAACATCATTGTAGTGATTTTAATTATTCGGGTAGAATAGAGGAACCAACACCGGAAGTAGATGCAAACGTTCAGATGGTGAATGATACGTATCGCGAAAACGTAGCATCGTATGTTCCGGATGGTATTAGAATAGAGGAACCTAATTTAGAAGCTCGGAAGTTTTTTGATATGCTAGATGCAGCTAAGCATCCACTATACGAAGGATGTAGAGAGGGAATATCGCCTTTATCAACTGCAAGCAGGTTGATGACAATAAAGACCGATTTCAACTTGGCAGAGGATTGTGTGGATGCGATAGCTGATTTTGTGAAAGATATTTTACCTGAAGATAATCTCTCACCGGCTTCATACTACGAGGTTCAAAAACTTGTAGCTGGTCTTGGATTGCCGTATCAGATGATAGATGTGTGCATCGACAATTGTATGATATACTGGAGAAAGGACGAAAACCGTCGCAAGTGTCGTTTTTGTGGAAACCCTGGTATCAGGAAACGGGTGGAAGAGTACCAGTTCCACATAAACGGATGTGGTATTTGCCGTTAACAGATAGGTTGAAGAGGTTATATCAATCCGAGCGCACGGCAGGAGCTATGAGATGGCATGCAGAACATAACTCATATGGAGAGATTGCGCATCCTTCAGATGCAGAAGCGTGGAAACATTTTCAAGAGGTGTATCCTAGTTTTGCGGCTGAGCCAAGTAACGTATACCTCGGGTTATCTACAGATGGATTCAACCCTTTTGGGAAACATGAGAGGCAATATTCATTGTGGCCAGCAATCGTCACACCTTACAATTTGCCGCCTAGTTTGTGCATGAAACGAGAGTTTTTGTTCCTCACGATTCTTGTCCCCGGACCGGAGCATCCTAAGAGATCCCTTGATATTTTCTTGCAGCCATTAATTTATGAGTTGAAAATGTTATGGAAAGATGGTGTTCAAGCGTTCGATGTTTCTCTCCAACAGAATTTCACGATGCGTGCGGTACTTATGTGGACCATAAGTGATTTTCCAGCATTTGGTATGTTATCTGGATGGTCGACTCATGAAAGGTTGGTGTGCCCGTATTGTCAAGATAACACTGATGCGTTCCAATTGAAGCACGGTCGAAAGACTTCTTGGTTCGATTGTCATCGACGATTTCTGCCGCATGATCATCCATATCGTCGGAGCACGACATTGTTTAAGAAAAACAAAAAAGTATTTGATGGTCCACCTCCTGAGCCGGATGGTAATAACATCATCACTCAGTTGAGAGATTTTGGTGCTGAGAAGACGGTTTCATGTGGTGGTAATGGTCAGTTTCCCGTAGATGGTTGTGGCGAGTACCACAATTGGAACAAGAGGAGTATTTTTTGGGATTTGCCATATTGGAAGAACCATCTGATGCGCCATAATCTAGATGTCATGCACATTGAAAAAAACTTTTTTGACAACATCATGAATACTGTTCTAAATGTGCAAGGGAAGACGAAAGATAATTTGAAGGCCATATTGGATTTGCCAGAAATTTGTTCTCGGAAGGAACTCCATATAATGGCGAACGGAAAATCTCTGGCCCCCGCTTTCCGTTTGGATGAGCCTTCAAAGGAGGTGTTCTTCGACTGGATTAGGCATAGTGTTCAATTCCCAGACGGATACCCATCTAACCTTCGTAATTGCGTTAATATTGGAGAAGGGAAGTTTTCAGGGTTGAAGAGTCATGATTGTCACGTTATCATGCAACGCCTCCTTCCATTTGCCTTTGTCGGTCTTCTTCCTAGAAACGTCCATGGAGCTATTGCAGGTACATTTATAATTTACAAAATTATATCTATATTTTACTAAATTTATCTAAATTGTATAAATTTTACTAATTTTATTTATCATTTATGCAGGGATCGGTGCTTTCTTCCGGGATTTATGCACGAGATCACTTACAGCAGACGGTATCCGAAATTTGGAGGAGAAGATACCGGCTCTCCTATGCAACCTCGAGAAAATATTTCCACCAGCATTAATTTTTCGATGTTATGGAACATCTTCCTATTCATCTTCCTAGGGAAGCAAGACTTGGTGGGCCAGTTCAATATCGATGGATGTATCCGTTTGAGCGATATATGCTCCACCTAAAGAAGAAGGTGAAAAATCTTGCAAGAGTCGAGGGTTCTATTGTTGCACAGAGCGTGAATGAAGAAGCATCCAACTTTGCTAGCTACTACTTTCCATCTTCGGTGAAGACTAAAAGTAGACGACCTGCACGTCATGATGATGGAGGATAAAAACCGTTGTATCCGGTCTATGTCCCAAATATTTTTGCAGAAATTGGAAGGCTTAGTGGAAAAGGGAGGTCTAGACGACTAACAGAGGAGGAACAAAGGCATTTGCATACATATCTTCTGACAAACTGCAACTACGGTATTTCGTCTATATCCGGAGAATTTGTCTACTACAGAATACTCCGCGAAATATTAGAAGTCAAATATCCAGGAATGATTGGTTTGAAGTGCATTGTGTTCTATTGCGATTGGTATGATCCAGTGGAAGGTCTACGTCAGGACGAATTCGGTGTGACATATGTTCGCGGAGGCAAGCGACATTGGAAATACGATCCATTTATTCTTGCTTCACAAGCAGACCAGGTTTCCTACATTTGATACCCCCGGGTTAGGAACAAGCAGGATCCGTGGATTGCAGTAACATCGATACAACCAAGAGGAATGATATCTGGTGTTTCCGAGCATGACCCTTTACATGAAAGAGAAAACGGTCATTTAATATATGAACTTACACTAATTTGCCAAAACAAATACGAACTCTTGAATGAGCCGAAAAATACACGAACGTATGTTGACCTGGCCAGATTAGTTATCAAATTAGTCAACGTTTATTGATCCTAATTTACGTTAAGTTTCTGTTAAATTCAATACGACGTCGTTTTATTAAAACAAAAAAAAACCCAATCTTCTTCCCCAAATCGACCAAATCCCTAATTTCATTAGTCTCTCTCTCACTTCTCACGATTCTGAACTCCTTCTTCTCTTCTCTTCTCTTCGATTTCAGAACCGGATTCCTGCTATTCTCTTATCTTTTATTCTCGAAATCGGACTGTTTGGAGATGAACTCCTTACTTTTTTTTTTTGATGGTTTTGGTTTGTGTCAGATATTTCTTCTTTTATAATTAATTGTTACATGAAAAGATTCTTATGATAATTGTCTGCATTGTACACAAGAGAATTCAGATCTTTCTTCTTTTATAATTAAGATTCTTATGATAATTGTCTTAATCATGAACATATGTTTACAAGAAGGAGCTACGGTTCCATTTTCGTAAAAAAAAAAAGCAAGTTTTTGAATTACAGAGCTTGTCTATTGAATTACAGTAAAAAGAAAAAGCAAGTTTTTGGTGAAGTATGATTAACCTGAAAATGACCATCATGATGAAAACCACAGCATCAAGACCCGCAGCAGCCAACATCTCGTCCTCAGTAGTTTCCCAAACTTTGACGAGCCAACTTGGAGAGGGTGCAAACCTCTCATACCAAAGTGGATCATGACGTTTAACTCTTCCACCAGAAAGCATTCGGCCAAAGTAAACACAATAATTAGTAAACACTATCATCACTCTCTACATCATCTGTCGCAATATCGGCAAAGTGAGTTGCTAATTCTAAAGCACCATCTTCTTCAACAGCTACAAGGGCATCAGTATGTGCGTCATCGGAGTTAATCTCCTCACCAGCATCATCGACGATACCTTCATCACCAACATCATCATCAAAAATCCCACAGTCGTCTCCAGAAATTGCTTCAGGCTCATCTCCATCTACTTCATCTTCAACATCTCTGCGTGATGACTCACACTCATGCGCTCTGTGTCGTTGTGGGGTTAGCTTCTTCCTTCTTGGCATACTAACTCAATTGGAAAAGATAAATCGATTCAGCATAAATCAGAATCGTGAATCGTGAATCGATTCAGCAGAAATCAGAATCGTAAATCAAATGGAGAAGAGAAGAGAGAGAAGAGATGAAGGAATTCAGAATCGTGAGAATGGAAGAGAAGATAAGAGGAAGAAATCAATTCAGCAGAAATCGATTCAAAAAAAAAAATTCAGAAAAAAGATGACTAGCGCTTCAGATCAGAGAGAGAAGTCGGGAGAGATGACTGAAATTAGGGATTTAGGTAAGAAGATTGGGTTTTTTTTTGTTTTAATAAAACGACGTCGTATTGAATTTAACAGAAACTTAACGGAGATTAAGATCAATAAACGTTGACTAATTTGATAACTAATCTGGCCAGGTCAACATAAGTTCGTATATTTTTCGGCTCATTCAAGGGTTCGTATTTGTTTTGGCAAATTAGGATAAGTTCATATATTAAATGACCGTTTGCTCTTACATGAAATGCCAATTGGTAATTTAGGTGAAATCGAGCATTCTCTAGAGGTTGACCTTGTGGTTGACTTCACCGGCATGTGCGAACTATTTGAGGATTCTGAAGAAGAGAGAGGAGAATTTGATGAGGAATCCGATTCAGCTTCTTCAGATTATTCATCGGACTCAGAATAGGTTTTTGTAAAAAATATTTTATATGCATTTATTTTTAAGTAACAAATTTATGAAACTTTTTTCACTTGCTTTAATTAGTTGTACGAATATTTTTAATTCATAAGGATAAATTTCATTTCAGAATAAATTTGTAACAATGTTTTTTCATATGCATCTATTTTAAATCAACAAAAATTTCAAAAAAAATCAAATGCTTAAATATGGTCTACGTATTTTTTAATACATTTAATTCTATATTCCGACCATTTTCCGACCGGACACGAGGATCGGTCGGAAAATGGTCGGGAAGGATCGAATTATATTTGCCCCGGCTAAAAATTCTCCCTGCTAAAACGTTTGGTCGGAAAATAGTCGGAATGTTCTAGGAATTCCGACCATTTAACCTTATACTTACAATAAACGTGCTAAAATAATCAAAGAACGTGTGGTTTATTAGTTGGTCTGAATGTGGTCGGAATTCCTCGTAAATTTCGACCAAATTCTGACCATTTGAGGTTCCGAAACCTCAAACGGTATAAATTTGATTTGGTCTATGTTAAATACGGTTAGATATGATCTTTTGAAATAATTAAATGTCCATAAAGCTTAAGTAAAACAATTTTGGGGCATATAATATAAAACCTACAAGAAACCGAAAAGTATAAGTATAAGGTCAATGTTTCGTTATGAAATGTTTAACTCAATCTACTTTCAATTTATAAAAACATCATATACTCTATTAAATGTTTATTTTGCCATATATTTGTTAGACATAAGATGTTTACATGTTTTTTAAACAGTATACAATTTGAAAATTAAGAATTTTAAACCCTATATGGTCGGAAATTTGTCGGAAATTTCAAGGAATTTCCGACCAATTTCCGACCCATATGAATTTTTAATACATTTAATTCTCAATGCCGACCATTTTCCGACCGGACACGAGGATCGGTCGGAAAATGGTCGGGAACGATTGAATTATATTTGCCCCGGCTAAAACTCCCCCCGGCTAAAACTTCCCTCGGCTAAACGTTTTAGCCGGGGCAATTCTTTGTTTGGTCGGAAAATGGTCGGAATTCCTCGACATTTCCGACCAAATTCCGACCCTTTGGGGTTTCGAAACCTCAAAACGCATAAATTTGATTTGGACTATGTTTAATATGGTTAGATATGATATTTTGAAAGAATTCAATGTCCATATATCTTAACTAAACCAATTTTGGGGCATATCCTATAAAACCTAAAAGAAACCGAAAGTATAAATATAAAGTGAATGTTTCGTTATGAACGGTTTAATTCGATATACTTTCAATTTATAAAAACATCATATATTTTATTATATGTTTACCAAACATATTTTATTCGTTAAGAATCAATATTTTTGAACATCTAATCCAAACATCTAATCCAAACCTTACAAGAAAACGAATAGTGTAAGTATAAGTTATATGTTTCGTTAAGAGAGGTTAAACCCGTTCTCTTATCGATTCATAAAAATCGTCATATACTCTATTTATGTTTACCTTGCCATATTGTTGCCATACCTAAGATATTTAGATGTTTTATACGGTATTCAAATTTAGGATTTCATACCCTATACCCTCTATGGTCGGAAATTTCCGACTAATTTCCGACCAATGTAATTTTTTTCGAAAAAAATGCCAAGTGTTAACAATATATAAACCCGAGACATGCAATATTATGAATAAATGCTCAGTATGGTCGGAATCCTGTCGGAAATACCGACCGATTTCTGACCATACTGAAATAAAACCCGCGAAAATTAACCGCTAAATGAAATATTTAGACGGTTTTGTATTTTTTGAAAACCGACCGAATTCCGACCATTCATAGATCTAAATACATGTGCCGCTTCTTCTTCTTCATTTGGTCGATCTCTCTTCTCTCTCTCCGATTCTCTCTCTCCGCCGACCATCACCGCCCTCCCTCTCGCCGGTAAGTGTCCCTCTTCCTTCTCTTCTCTCCCTCTTCCTCTTCCTTCTCTTCTCTCCCTCGTCTTTTCCTCTTTTCTTCTCCTAATTTGTTTTCCTTCTCTTGGTTTGTAGATAGCCTGAGCCTGACCCGTCCGCCGGAGCCGCCGTCCACCGGAGCCGCCGTCCCTCCTCCGCCGCCGACATCTTCTCACCATGTAAGTATTTTTGAGTTTTAGCTTGAGTTTTGTGGGTAGATTGGATATTAGGATGTTAGTTCTTATGATTTGTGGTTAGATTTGTGGGTTAGATTTGTTGTTAGATTATAATTTTTGGGTTTGTTGTTTACACATAGTGTTTTTCGAAATCTTTTGGATTTTTTGGTTTAATTAGATTTTTTGGATTTATGAATAACGTTTTACACAATTGGATTTTTGGATTTTTTGGATTTTTTGGATTTTTTGGATTTTTGTTATGAATATAAAACTTTAATAGATAATTTTTAGATTAAAAATACAAAAATATATTTTTTAAATGTTATAAAAATCATGTATATAAAACGTTTTTAAATCTAAGATATTTTTAAGACTACGTGGATTTTTTTTAATTTTATCATTTGTATAAAAAAACGTTTTCATTACTTTTGCATAATTAATAAATTTATTATTACTCTTTTTCATAAATTTTCTTATAATTTTATAAATTTCTTATAATTTTATGAATTTTGCCTTATAATTTTATGAATTTTCATAAATTTCTTATAATTTTATAAATTTCTTATAATTTTATAATTTCATAAAAACCGTTTTGATAATTTTCATAATTTTTCGGGTTTTTCGTAATATTTTGTGTTTTGGTAATTGTTACGGTTTTTGGTAGTTGTTTCGCGTTTTATTTCAGGTCGTACGAGGGTTTCGCGAACATGCGCATCGGTGGTTCTTCTCAAGGGATGCAACAACCTCCACGAAGCGGTGGTTCGACTCGAGGGGCAGAACCACCAAGTCTGGCCGCATCGACTATCACAGAGTCGCAGAGTCAAGCTCCTCAAATCATGACCATCGAGGAGTTAGTCCAACAACCGGGCCGGGACTTGCACATCCGGCTTGATCCACATCGAGTTGGAAGATCGACATGGTAAAAACCTTTA